>PVJD01008034.1:0-77015 GCA_004026545.1 Mormoops blainvillei | reverse complement strand
CCAATGATATGGAGTAAGTATAGAATGTAGAGATATTCCCTGAATTTCCCCTTGACATAATGTTAGTAGATGTCACAGTGTTGACATCCAGATGAATGGACTCTAAAGGACTGTGCAACAGGGAATGGCAGGAAGAGTCTAAGAAGGTAAAATTTAAATTGATATTGAAAGCTATCATAATTTAGACTGGGAAGAAAGAGAACAGAAGGAATTCAATTAGAGGAATCAATGTGAGCAAAATAATGAAGTCAGAAATGCATGTAGCAAATTTAACCATGAATACGCCTGATTATTTGGAAAAAGTATGCATAGGCTCACATCAGTGGTTAATGTATTTCAAATTTAAATAGGTTTTTAAAAAGTGACTGGGTGTAGATTATGGGGACATTGAATGGAATATCAGCTCACTAAATTTGGGCTTAATTCTGAAGTTAACAACCAGTCACTGGAGATTTTTGAGGGAGCCATTCTTTATAAGGCGCAGAGTCTCCAGGAGAAAATGATTCACATGATATGTATTTGTAATTATTTTTTCAGCGTGGTTAAGCATATTCCTTGCAACCAGCAGAGAAATAAACTACATATCTCACTGAGAGCCCTTCTAATATTTTAACACTACAATAAAAGCAATCATGATATAATTGAAAATGATATGAATAATACTTTATATTAACTCATCTTTTTTTAGTCACCTAAAATTACTAATGGGGGAATGTAGAAATAATAAGGTTATAAAAAAGCATGCAGTGGTTTATTCATCTTCTTTAATATACATGCAGAACTCAACTGCATTAAATCAAAGAAAAGGGCTTTCAAATTCAAGTGCCCAGCAATTTATTCTAAAGTCACTGCTATTTTTATATTTCATTATTTGAATTATATTGGCTTATAACAATAATCACAGCCAGCCTTCAGCAAAACTGAGAGGAAAGGCTATTTGTCTTCTAAACCTGTTCTCATTCACTTTTCTTGCCCTGCTGTCATCCATATTTCAAATGCCTAAATCAACCTACCTAGTCAGTCCTCATCCCCAAAGGAGAGGTTATAGAAGAAACACCAACATATCTTACAAGGTTGAATAAAATACACACCAAAGGTTTATCTAGAGTAGCCATGACACTATACTCATATGAAAACTTATGGCTTATTTTTCATCGCAGAGATTAAGACTCTCACATGGGAAGGAATTTGTTTAACTTGTCCATATTAAAGTATTCATATTTTAAACTTTCTGTCACTAAAATTAGGTGAAAAGTCAAAATAATTCTGTAACAAATGATCTAAAGTAATTCCTATAAAAAGGAATTAAAGTAAAATTAATTACTCAATTTTCTGGTATATATTGATTAAATTAAATGAACAGTAATTCATTGTCCCTAAAGTTACCTGAATATATTTAAATATATTAGCCTTTGTGTTCCCAGCACCTAAATTATAGCCTATAATAGGTATATAATGTCTCCTGAATGAATGAATAATGGAAATCAGCAGTGTAAAGATTAGTTTGGAAATAGAGAAGTTAAGATAATGATTTAATCTGAATTTCAACATGGTGGCACAGAAACTGAATTTTAATGAATATATTTTTAATAATCACCAAAGCTTTGATAGTTTATCTCTGTGAGATAATTCCATCATGATGATATAAATAGATTTATATTAATCCTCTTGGAAATAGTAACTTTTAATGAGAGTACATTAACCATAAATATATTCACTGATTTTATAAATACAATTCCACATTGCAAATTACTTTGTGATTTTTATTTTATTGGGTTGGTCAAAATGTCCATTAGGTTTTTTCCATACGATGGCTCTAGTAGTGCTTGAGTATCTTTAACTTCAAAATAATTTTGCTAGATTCTATTATGACAGCTGTCATTAGCATGCATTAACAAAATAAAAAAAAACATCAAAATTGGTGAATTTTTGTGCAGGCATTTTAATATTGAAGATGGAAGAAAATAAACATTTTCAGCATATTATGCTTTATTATTTCAAAAAGATAAAAATGCAACTAAAACACAAAGATTTGTGCAGCATATGAAGAACGTGCTATGGCTGATCGAATGTCTCAAAAGTGGTTTAAAAGTTTCTTGGGACTATGGACATTTTGGCCAACCAATATTTTGCTGTGGGGCTGTCTTATGCATTGGAAGGTGTTAAGCAGCACCCCTACCCTCTACCCACTGGAAGCCAACAGCGAGAGACAGCCGACATACTCACAATATCCACATCAATCAAGGTATTGGGGAAAATGAAAAATGTGTCTTTTATTTTACAGAAGAAAAACTATATGGACTTTTTGGCCAGCCCGATATTTTATATTTATTCTCTTTTTTAACTTTTTTTTATTGACACTACTACGATTGTCCCCTTGCCTCCTTTACCCACTTGCTCCCAATGCCTGCGCCCCCATCCCAGCCTCCGCCACACTGTCGTCTGTGTCTGTGGGTCATGCATACATCATTTTAGGTGAATCCCTTAAACTTCTTTCTTCCAGTATCCCTCCCACCTCCCCTCTGACAGCTGTCAGTCTGTTCCATGCACCCATGCCTCTGGTTGTATTTTGTTCATCAGTTTATTTTGTTCATTAGATTCCACGTATGAGTGAGATCATATGGTATTGTCTTTTTCTGACTGGCTTATTTCACTTAGCATAGTAATCTTTAGATCCACCCATGCTGTCACAAAAGGTGAGATGCCCAGTACAGATCATATTTTGTTGAGTTGTACATTTGAAACCTGGATGCTTTTGTGAATGAATGTTGCAACATATTCAATGAAAAATTATCTTATAAACAACTGTTGTCATAGAATTCTATCATCTTCTAATAAACAAGTATTCCCATAGACTTCTATTAAAATTAATAAACAACTGTTTTCACAGAGTTCTATGAGCATCTAATAATCTCTATGAGAATACTTACCTATCTCATTAGATGCTTTTGATATGGAATAATTAATTAATATCACACTTTGACATCTGTTGGTTTAAATTCTGTCTCCTTTCACTGACTGCTTCCTTTTCGATGCTTTAGCAAGTTTTGCTATTTTGTTTCAGCATGCTTGACATTATTATCTTTTCCTTAACCTTTTGAACTCTGAAAACAAATAGGAGCCTACCCACATTGGAAATGACCAGACAGGCTACTTCCAGAGGGCTAATAAAAACTCCAGCTACTACATTCCTATAATGTGCTTTAGATAATAGAAAAAATAACTGATTAACTTTTAAATAGTGTATATACTGAAATATATTCTTAATTCTTTGGATTCCAGAAGAATTTATTTAAGTTCTTACCATACTTAATTCTTACCATACCGGAGTTCATTTTGTCAATGTCTTAGCCTAATTGTTACTTGTATATATTGAACAGAAACTGCCTTAGTCATTTACTTAACTTTTGCATGCCCTCACAAAGTAACTGATTGATCTTAAATAGTTGTAATTTTTTAATTAAATGAATACAGGATATTGAAAAAAATTATGTTTGTTGCAGCAGATGGCATTTCTTTTGATTCTTTTCCTTCACAGGTACATAGTTATACAAAACAATAACGTAGCAATGAGGAAAAAAATGTAATGGCTTAACATTTAAAATTAGCTTGTCTAGATAAAGTTAGGGGCTGCATGATTTCATTCATCTATGGGATATAAAACTGAAAGCAACAAGTGAACAAACAAGAAAAACAAACAAAAACTTAGACACAGATAACAGTATGGTCATTACCAGAGGGAAGGGTAGGTGAGGGTAGAAAAGGGTAAAGGGGGTCAAATATAAGGCAGAAAAGATTTGAGGTTAGGTGGTGGGCACACAATGCAAAATACAGCTGGCGTATCATAGAACCATACACTTCCTACCTGTGTAATCTTATTAACGGAGAGCACCCTAATCAATTTAATTAATAATAATAAATGCTCAAGGTACAAAATTAGCTTGACTAGGAAGTTATCAATGCATTTTTGTCACATTTTTTAGTAATCCCATAATACTGAAACATTCTGATATGAAAAACACTAAACTCAAATTAAATAAAAGAGATAGGTAAAATAGATTGAATGATCTCTAAACTGATTAGACTTTTGTTAAAGAATATATGGAGATTTAATCATCATGGAAATGCCTATTGCTTTGTTTCATATATTATTTTGAATAAATTGATTAAAATATTTTTAAATAGCATTATATTTTAACAAATGGTAAGGTTTCATATCAAAAGTACAAAATCAATAACTATGATTTCAAATTATAAAAAAATGGATAGTCCACATATTTGTTAAAATAAAGTCCAATAAAAGCTTACTATGGCAGAAATATATAAAAGATTACATGAAAAGCCAAGAACACAAGAACCATCAAAGGAGCTCTTATAAAATTGACAAATGGTTTGTTTATTCATTATTATTGCTTTGTTGCTTGTAATAATATAAACAAATTGGGGTTAACTTGTAATAAATTATCTGTGAAATCTGAAATTATGCATAAATGATTAGGCTGAAACTAAAATTTACTTAATCTTTCAAAAACTTATGAATTAATCATAATATTCCTATATTAATAAATATAGCCTAAATATTATAAGTTAAAACATATTAACTGTCTGATAGCCATGGGCTGACATATTCATTAGTATTTATATATAACTTAATATAGATTTTTAATAAAGGAACATGCCCTTTTTGTGAGACTCAAGGCATTTTTATTGATCATTTTCCTTCTTCATTACCATGTGAAATAAATTAATTTGGTGATTCATTTAGATTAAAAATAATATTCAAATATGGTATCTGTATAGTTTTTAAAAGGAATTTACTTCTTCAGAAGCTTTTTATTTTTGACTAATCTACAATAGTCAGCAGATATGGAAATAGTTCATAATGAGAAGAAATATTCCTGGGACATGAAATTGCTTCAGGGAAGAAATGTAATATGCATTCAGAAAGTAGATAAATTCCCTGGGTATGCCCTCTCATGTGAATTTTGGTAAATTACTACAACCTGTTTTGTCAATACTAATGATCTGAGCATTTATCAGAGATGCAATAAAGGAAAGAACATATGCAAACAAAAATCTATGAACTTTTCTAAGCTAGTCAAAAAAAATCAAAGAAGATCTTCCAGGCTAGGTGAAGGGAGTAGCTTAGGTCTCCCTGGTAACTATTCAATGCACTACTTAGGAGCTTACCACAAAAGATGGACTCAGCTACACATGCACACACAGTAACTGACTTTTCAACATCAAAGAGTGACCATATTTTTTTATTGCTTCTATATGATTCCCAAGCTATTATAACAAAGTGAAGATACTATATGAAAAAATGGATAAGTAATAAAGAAACAATATAAACATGTTAAAGCAATGCAGTTAAAATATTTCTATTTAACTCAAACCATCAAAATATGATTAAGAAAACTGTATCTGATTACTTAGATTCAGCATTAATTTGGAATTATTTTTTGCCCTACATGGGTCTTTCTGGAATCAATAGTACCCCTAAGGTTACAGAAGGTAGGGAAACAAATCAAAATGTTTTGCTTTATTTTGTAAAAGGACAGATACTAATAATAACCCTTTCTATAATTTGCTAGCTTAAAAAAAGTAGTCTACAGTAATTTCACTGCTATTTAAACTCTCCATTCAGCACTTTTCTTCATACGTCCGAAACTAGTTTAACCTAAATATATGCCAATATAGTTAAATATAACTCACTACCAAGAGAGTAAGAGGGTAATTTGACTGATCAAAATCAGAGCTATTAATAAAACTTTGAGAAATAAAATTGGTAATATTTTAAATAGTAACAATATCCTCATTTTAGAATTGTTTCTTCTTTCATTTTGAAGTGGCCCTCCTTGTTAGATCTATTAATCAAAGCCTTCAATTTCTGTGAATCCCAGAAGTCTTGCAAATATATAGTGTTGCATACCCAGATATTTTCTCCATGCCTGGTAACTTTCTATGGATAATGTGCTTATTTACATTGCATCATTTTTACAGGTATTTTTCCAACCATGAGGACAGTAGACAGCACTGAAGAAAAAACAGAACTTACATAGAAAAGAATGTTCAGGAAGCATTGGGTAGAAGATATTACAGAGGAAAAACTGAACTTTCACATTTAACATTCATTATTTCACTTCTTAATTCAACACAATTACTTTGTGTCTGGTATGTGTTAATTATTCTGATGGCTATAGAGATGTAAGTATATATATACACACATGTACATACATACATACTTACACACATACCATTCCTGTCATCAAGAGAACCATCTTAATCTACATATGGTCCTCAGGGTATGGACATAAAAATATAAAATATATATTTTATGGGGAAGTGAAACTAAGAATAAGACTTGTTAAAAGGTGAGGACACCATAAGAACACTGGACATCCACTGGGAATTAGAAGAGAATTACACACCAAAAGTCAGACTAAGAGATTTCTAAAGATAAACCTTTTTGCCTTCACAATTTCTTGAAGGGCTACACTGGCAATGTTTTAATAAATGAAAGGATACTGAATAGAGTTGGCAGTGGGGGGCATTCTGCACTTGAAGGCTCTTTTTCAATATAATGGATAAAGAATTTCCTTGAAAGAAGAAATGAAATTTGGCATAAAGTAGTGGCTGTATTCCAAAATGAACATGGGGTTATATGTCCAGTCTCCCAAACTATATTTCACACATCTAACACTCAGGATTTACACTGCTATGAGTCGGTACAAAATGCTGAATTTAGGAAGTGTTCAACTAGAAGACTGTAGCTGCCATAAGCATCCCTATAAGCACACAAAATTAGTAACATTCAGCTAATAAGCTTTAGCACGCACATAAATGTACATTATTTGAAAAGGTAAATGATTAGCATATCTCTTTTCCAAAGACAAATGTGTATATTAGGTTAAAATAGGAATGTTGATATATGTTTTTCTACCTCAATGTTTGCTAAAGACATATTTGTAAATGTAGCTGGCAACAAGCTAAAATAGGAGTCTTTTTCTTTTCAATGATAGTTAATAAAATGAAGCTGATTTTTCACCTTCATCGGCCTAGAAAAAATATTAACAGAGATTATCTATTTTTAAGAGGAATATCAAAACGGCACCTGACACTTTGTACTCCATCACTTTCTTAGTTATTATCTATTGATAATTTAGGCATTAATGTGACAACCACTGTAGATAAATGCATAAAGACAAAATATAACAAATAGATTACATTTGTGTAATAAAGTGATTCTTTCTAGGGA
Organism: Mormoops blainvillei; assembly: GCA_004026545.1. Taxonomy (NCBI): domain Eukaryota; kingdom Metazoa; phylum Chordata; class Mammalia; order Chiroptera; family Mormoopidae; genus Mormoops; species Mormoops blainvillei. The sequence continues at coordinate 69,757 of PVJD01008034.1, read as the reverse complement.
AACAAGGATCTCCCTGTATTACTCATGTCCAGACACACACCACTGGACAGGTCCAGGTGACCTCATTCCTATGTTAGCTTCGGGCATGAATTTCTATTTGTCTTTAGGTACTTATGTCTGCTAAGTCTTTGTGTACCTTTAACTGGACATACAAACATAACTTTTAATCATATCCCCCACAAACATATTCCAGTTTTTTAAAGTTCCATATCAGTAAAAGATATAGCTCACTTATAAAATACAGAAACCTATGTCATCGTTAACCTGCTTTCCCCCCATAATCCAAAACCACATTTTATTGATACTGTTTCCAAAATGTCCCCGTTATTTTCTCCTTTCTCTTTTTCACTGTCATGTAGTATCTCAGGATATTTCATTTCCTTTTTCTTTTTAATTTTTGTTGGTTTTCACATGGCTTTTCTTTGTCCCTTTTCATTCAAATACTATATTCTGCATTGGTATCAGGCTTGTTTTACCCAAATAAGGCTCTCATCCTATTAATCATACTCAACAAACTTCACAGGGGTGTGCAACCTATGGCTTAAGGGCCACATGTGGCCCAGGAGGGCTATGAACGTGACCCAACACAAAATTGTAAATTTACTTAAAACATTATGAGTTTATTTTATGATTACGTGTAGCAACACATTTAATGTGTGGCTCAACACTTTTCTTCTTCCAGTGTGGCCCAGAGATGCCAAACGTTTGGACATCCCTCCTAGGGGCTTCTGCTGTTAATTTTTTTTTTTTAATCTTAGTATTTAAGACATTTCAAACACCAATGTACTGTCAACTTGATCTCAGTTCAAGTTCTCCTTGGTACATGTACACTCTACTTGGCTTACAATAGTTAACTCATTGTTCCTAAATTACTATGTACTTGAAGACCTAGAAGACTACTTAAACACCTCCATATCCCTAAAATGCCATTTTCCTTTGTACATCTGTCAGCAACCCACTCATCCTATAAAGATCAGCTCACACATTACTACCGGTCCCCCTAAAATTAATCCATTATTTCTTTCTGCTGTGCTCTTACTATATGTAATTATTATGTATATTATTTGTTTTGAAGAAATTAGGGTAAGGACTGGCTAGCCTCAGTGCTGGCCTACTGACTTTTTGTCAGGGGATGCTTTTCTTTAACTTGAAAAGGGAACAGAATGTCTTCTATTCAAGAGAGTAGCTGATCTCAAGAGAAGACTGATTGGTATCAGTGTCCATAAGTTAAGGTGGCACATACCCACACGAAAAAGCACCAGGATAAAATGTTAGATTATTTTTAGAGTTACAATTATTTTCCAATGAAAAGAATTCATGTATTCTATCAAGAATCTTCATGCTCTCTGGTCACCAGGATAAAAGCTCTGCAGATCCTATCACTGTATGTGTTAAGAACACAGTTCTGTCTTATCCTTGGTAGGAAGACAGCATAACTGCACGCTTGGTTTAAGAACCTGTATTACCATGTTATTTTTTCATACCTTTTAGTTAGTAATAGAATTCAAGTTGGAATACTTGTTTCCAGTGATGTAATCACTCTTGGCTAATTGTTGTAGCAAACTACTCATTTCCTCCTGGGATCTGTTCATTCATAGGCTCTAAGAGCAACTATTGCATGATTCCTTTCACTCATTTTCTCCTAAGATCTTCCTCCACTAGCTAAAATCACTTGGTTATTACCAGCAAATTACCACCAATTAATATCAAATTGAGATAACTACCAAATCTTCACTCACTGAGACACAAATCTCCAAGTCTTTGACAAATGTTTCGTAAATGCTCAGTTAGCTACACCATCTTGTAAATATCTCATTTAAGCAGAACTAAATTTTTATCCTTCCAAATTGAATAAATCTGTTTTCCTTATGTTTGTTATAACTGAAATTTCCTCATTTATTTTTACTTTTGACTAACTGCAAACATTTAAAACAGTAAGATGAACATAGTAACTAAAAATACTCCTTTAAGTATTAAAGTATCATAAGTATTGTCATTAACAATGTCACAAAAAAACTCTCATACATGTCTAAAATTTCTGAAGTGATATTCTTCAATGTAGTGGAAATATTTCACAATGTAAGGGTCATCTGACCTTGAAGTAAAACTCAAATTAATAATTTAGCTATTGGATAACAGAGAAAGTCACATAATTTTTAATACTTATCTACTACTGATGCACACATGCTATTTCCTCTCAGGGATGGTCTCAAACATAATGTAAAGGTATTTTATAAAATATGAAAAAATTTCCAATGCTAGACTTTGTTTTATTCAATATGATCACTGATTTTAGGTGGATGACTTTCTTCATTCTAACCTTTGGAACATTTCACATTTAAAACTAACATAGAACAGTATTTTCCAACTGATATTTTACAATTGTCAGAAATTCATAAAATGGTAATACCAGATTCTTATAGCTAAAAGGGCAGTTGAAAAAAGAAATACTAATTAAGAAAGTCAAGATTTACTTTAAAAAATAAGGTGATTTTTTTTCTTTCTTTCTTTCTTTTTTTTTTTTTTTTTTTTTTTTTTTTTGGCTAGTAGCCATGCCTTACAAGAAATACTACAGGGAGTCCTTCATGATAAAATGTACAGGCACCAAAAAATAACTTGAATCCACATAAAGAAGTAAAAAGCACCAGTTAAGACAACTGCATAAGTAAATGCAAACCATAGCAAAAATGTATTTTTGTTTGAAATCTTTTCTTCTTGTATTAAATTTAAAAGATAATTATTTATATAGTATGGTCTTTATTATAATGAGGTACTTTCCCTCTACAACTATTTTATTGAGTGTTTTAAACATAAATGGATATTTTATCTTATCAGATGCTTTTTCTGTGTCTATTAATAAGATCATATGATTTTATCCCTTACTTTGTTAATGCGGTATATTTCATTGATCAATTTGCTTATGTTGAACCATCCTTGTGCCCCAGGAATAAACCCTACTTGATTGTGATATATTGTTTTAATGTATTGTTATATTTGATCTGCTGGTATTATGCTTAGGAGTTTTTACATCTATAGTCATCAGGGATATTGGTCTGTAGTGTGTGTGTGTGTGTGAGTGTGTGTGTGTGTGCGCGCGTGTGTGTGTGTGTGTGTGTGTGTGTGTGTGTGAGATCCTTGCCAGGTTTTGGTATCAGGTTATGTTGGCCTCATAGAATACATTAGAAAGAACTACCTCTTCTTCGATTTTTTGGGAAGAGTTTGAGAATGATAGGTATCAAATCTTATTTGAAAGTTTGGTAGAATTCACTAATGAAGTCATTTGTCCCAAACATTTATTTTTGGGGAAGTTTTTGATGATTATTTCAGTTTCTTCACTGTTAATCATTCTATTTAGATTTTTAGTTGTTCATGATTGAATCTGGGGAGGTTATATATTTCTAGGAACTTACCCATTTCCTTTAGCTTATTGAATTTGGTATAATATGGTCTTTCATAGTATTCTAGTATGATCCTTTGTATATCTGTGATGTCTTTGGCAACTTCTCTTTCATTTCTAATTCTGTTTATATGAGTATTTTCTATTTTTTTTCCTTAATGAGTCTAGCCAGGTATTCATCGATTTTATTAATCTTTTCAAAAAACCAGGTCTTTGCTGTATTAATTTGTGGTATAATGTTTTTGTTCTCTATTTCATTCAGTTCTGCCCTAATTTTAAATATTTCTTTCATCTGACTTTGGGATTTATTTTTTCTAGTTTTTAAAGATGTAATGTTAAGTTTTTTAATTGGGATTTGTCTTGTTTTTGAGATAGGACTGTAATGATATAAACTTCCACATTATAATTGCATTCACTGCAGCCCAGATGTTTTCACATGTTGTACTGTCACTCTCATATATAGGAAACCTTCAGCTAATATCACACTCAATAGTGAAAAACTGAAAGTTTTTTCATTAAAATCAGGAGCAAGACAAGAATGTCTACTCTCACCATTTTTATTCAACATAGTGCTGAAAGTCTTGGCCAGAGTAACTACCCAAGAGAAAGAAAGAAAAGGCAGTCTAATTGGGAATGTAGAAGTTAAAATGTCACATTTTGTAGATTACATGATTCTGTATATAGAAAACCCTACAGACTCCACCAAAAGACTGTTATGAACAATAAAAAGTACAATAATATCACATGATACAAAGTCAATGTACAAAAATCTGCTGCATTCCCATATACTCACAATGAAATTTAAGAAAAAGAAATGAAAAAAAGTAAAACTTTTGCAATTGCAAACAAAAGAATAAATTATCTAGGAATAAACTTAACAAAGGATGTGAAGAACCTATATTCTTAAAACTACAAAGCCTTATTAAAAGAGGTTGAAAAGGGCATGTAAATGGAAAGATAGTCCATATTCATGGACTGGAAGAATCAACATAGTTAAAAGGTCTATATTACCCAAACCAATACAAAGATTTAATGTAAACTCCATCAAAATCCCAATGACATGTTTAATTTTTTTTTCATATCAAGCTTGTATGGAACCACAAAAGACCCCAAATAGCCAAATGAGTCCTCATAAAAAAGAATGAAGATGGAGGTACCACACACCTGAGTTCAAATTATACTACAGAGCAAAGATAATCAAAACAGCATGGTATTGGCAGAAAAACAGACAGACAGACCAAGGAACAGGATTGAGAGCTCAAAAATAAAACCACAAAATAACTTTTGATGAAGGAGCCAAAAACACACAATGGAGAAAAGAAAACCTCTTCAATAAAAGGTCCTGGGGAAATTGCAAAGTCACATACAAAAGAATAAAACTAGGCTATAGTTTGCCCCCATGTACAAAAATTAATTCAAAATGGATCAAAGACCTAAATAGAAGATCTGGAACAATAAATACACAGAGCAAAACATAGGTACTAAACTTATGCACCTAGGTCATAGAGAAGATTTTATGAATTTGACCCCTAGGTAAGGAAAATAAAGGCAGAAATAAATGAATGGGACTTTATCAAACTAAAAAGCTCTGCACAACAAATGAAACCACAAACAAAACAAAAAGGCAGCCAAACAAGTAGGAGAAGATACTTGCAAATAACAGCTCCAACAAGAAGCTAATATACAAAATATATAAAGAACTCATACAACTCAACAGTAAGCAAACAGTCAAATTTAAAAAATGGGCAGAGGACCTGAATAGACACTTCTCCCAAGAAGACATACAAATGGTCGACTGATATATTAAAAAGACTCAACTTCACTAGCTATTAAGAAAAATCTAATCAAAACTACAATGAGATACAACCTCACACCTGTTAAAATGGCTATTATCAACAGGAAAAATAATGTCAAGTTTTAGAGCGGTTGCAGAGAAAAAGGAATTCTTATTCACTGCTGGCAGAAATGTAAATTGGTACAGCCACTATCAAAAACAGTATGGAGTTTCCTCAAATAATTAAGAATGGAATTACTATTTGACCCAGCAATCCCTCTCCAGGTTATCAGCCTGAGAGACTTTTAAACATTTGCAGATATATGCACCCCTATATTCTGCATTATTCACAGTGGCCAAGACATGGAAACAACTGAAGTGTCCTTCGGTAGGTGATTGTATAAAGAAGATATGGTACATAAATAAAATGGAATACTACTCAGCTATAAGAGAAGATGAAATACTGCCATTTGCAACAACATGAATGGACCTTGAGAATAGTATGCTAAGCAAAATAAGTAATTCATTCAGAATAAGCTATGAACCCTATGATGTGACTCATATGTGGAATATAAAACTGAAACTCAAGACACAAAAACAGTATGGTGTTTGCTAGAGGAAAGGGGGTGGGGCATATTAAAGAGCAAAGGAGACCAAATAAATGATGATGGAAAATGATTTGACTTTGGGTGGTTCACATAATGCAATGTACTGTTTATGTATGATGAAAATGTACACTTGAAACCTATAATTTTATTAACCAACGTCACCCCAATTAACTGATTAATTAAAAAATAAAATTTAGCCCCAACTGGTGTAGCTCAGTGGATTGAGCATTGGCTTGCAAACCAAAGGGTTGCTGGTTCCATTCCCCAGTCAGGGCACATGTCTGGGTTGTAGGTCAGATCCCCAGTAGGGGGCACTCGAGAGGCAAGCACACATTGATGTTTCTCTCCCTGTCTTTCTCCCTCCCTTTCCCTCTGTCTAAGAATAAAATAAATAAAATATTTTTAAAAATAAAAGGAATTCTTTAAAAATAAATAAATTTTAAAGAGATAATTGCAAAAATTATTATAAAACCATTCTGTGGATGGACTATTACATATAAAGGTATAATCTGTATGATGATAAGAGCACTAAGGATAGAGGAGAGAGCTATTCTGAAGTAAAACTTTGCATACTATTGAAATTACATTGGTATTAATCCAAACAAGATTGTTTTAAGTGAAAACATTAATCGTTATCACTAGAGCAGCCACTAAGAATGTATCTCATTCTTAAATGAGAATGAGATACAATGTATATATTAATATATATACATTGTCAATAAAATGTCAATGTATATATTATATATATTATATATTAAAGAAACAAAGGAAATAAAACTACACTTAACAGAAAACTACAGAATACTTTATCAACAATAGCAGTACACATATTTTTCTCAAGTAAACAAGGATTCTCCAGAGTTGACCATGTGTTAAGCCATAAATTAAGCCTCACTATAAAATTTAAAATGACTGAAATCATACAAGATACTTTCTTCAAATACAATAGAATTAAATTATAAATGAATAATAACAAGAAATTTGGGTAATTTAAAAATATGTGGAACTTAACTAACTGACTACTAATAACCAGTGTATTAAGGAAGAAATCACATGAGAAATTAGAAAACAGTATGAGATAAATGTAAATGAAAATGTAACATCTCCAAACTATTAGAATATAGCTAAAACAGTGCTCATGAGAAATCTGTACCTCTAAATGCTTACATTATAAAAGAAGAAAAAGTTCTCAAAGCAATGCTTACCTATTCACCTTAAAGAGCTAGAAAATATAACTAAAAAGAGCTAGAGGATACAACTAAACTCAAAACCAGCAGAAGGAATCAACAACAACAAAAAAGAGTAGAAATAAATGAAATAGAAAATAGAAAAGCCAAAGTAAAAATCAACAAATCTAAAAGTTGTTTTTTCAAAAAGATCAACAAAATGTCAAAACTTTAGCTTGAGATCACCTGTGTTCAGGTGGTGTGGCAATAGATACTTGAATCTAACAGTAATTGAAAATAAAATAAAATAAAAAATCTTCAGCTATGGTGACCATGACAAATATTCTCAAATTATTAAATGTATAAATAATCTTAGCAATAAAAAAGTCACTGCCAATTTTATGCTTGTATAGGGGAATACTATGAACAATTGTATGCCAAAATTAAGTGATCTAAAATAAGAGACAAAAAAAATTAAAAATGGATCTGCTTTTGACCCAGTGATCCCACTTCTGGAGATATATCCAAAGGAACCCAAAATACTAATTCCAAAGAACATAAGCACCTCTATGTTCATTGCAGCATTATTTACAACAGCCAAAATATGGAAGCAGCCCAAGTGTCCATCAACAGATGAGTGCATAAAACAACTATGGGACATTTACATAATGGAATACTATTTGGTTGTAAAAGAAAAAGAATTTTACACTTTGCGACACTATGGATGGACCTGGGGAATATTATGCTAAGTGAAATAAGCCAGTCAGAGAAAGACAAATACCATATGATTTCACTTATATGTGGAATCTAATGAACAGACAGAACTAACAAGGAAAATGGGGACAGACTTACAGATGGAGAGCAGGATGACAGCTAGTGGGGGGAGGGGGGTTATAGGGTGGAGGGATTGAGCAAAAAGGAAAAACATGACTCATGGACATAGATAACAGTGTAGTGATTGCTGGAGGAGGAGTGGTGTAAGGGGACTAATAGGTAATGTAAAAAAATACAATAAAAATTTTTTTAAAGACCTAAAAAAATAAGTAAAATAAGGGACAAATTTCTCAGATATGCAAACTACCAAAATTCACTGAAGAATAAATTGAAAATTTGAATATACTAAACAAATTTAAGAACTTAATTAAAAAAATAAAAAAAAACAATAAAAAATAAATAAAACCAAACAAACACAAACCTCTTGCAAAAAGCCCAGATCACAACTGGTGAATTCTATGAATTATTTTAAGAAAAATTAATACCAATTTCATAAATTCTTCCCCCAAAAAAAGAGGATTTAGTACTACAATGATTCTGTAAGGTCAATATTACACTGATACCAAAATTAGATGAAGACTTTGCAAGAAAAGTAGAGATGAATAGCCTTTACAAACATAGGTGCAAACTTTCATCAAAATACTAGCAAATCAAAACTGCTGACAAATTATTATATATCATGACCAAATATAACTTATTCCAAAAATGCAAAATAACTTTAACATGTAAAATTCAATTAATGCAATACAGTATATCAGTAATTTTAAACCTTTTTCATCTCATAGCACAGGTAAACTAATTACTAAAGTTCTGCAGGACACAAAAAACATATTAATTACATTTTTTCCCAATCTGACAAAAATAAATAGGTATAACTTTGATTCATTCACACTGAACAGCTATTGTTGTATTGGCTGTTGTCACTTTTTTTTAAATTTGACAACCTAAGGCAGCGGTCCCTAACCTTTTTTGTACCAGGGACCAGTGAGGGGGCAGGGGGTGTCTTTATAGCCTGCTTCGAGATGCAGCTTAATTGTCACTTGCCACTCACTGATAGAGTCTGCAAGCAATTGATTTATTATGGTCTGTGCAGTCACACCTCTTTGCTCATGATAACCTGTATTTGCAGCCGCTCCCCAGTGCTAGCACCACCATCTCAGCTCCACCTCAGCTCATCAGGCTTTATATTCTCATAAGGAGCTGCGACCTAGATCCCTCCTTTGCACAGTTCACAGTAGGGCTTGGGTTCCCATGAGAATCTAGTGCCCCTGCTGATCTGACAGGAGGCAGAGCTCAGGCAGTAATGCCACAATGGGGAGCAGCTATAAATATAGATGAGCTGTGTTTGCTTGCCCACTGCTTGCCCTCTGCTGTGTTACCCCATCTCCTAACAGGCCACGGACTGGTACTCGTCTGTGGCCTGCGAGTTGGGAACCCCTAACCTCAGGGAAAAGAGGTTAGTGTATTGTATGTTTTAAAAATTCTTATGACACACCAGTTGAAAATTGCTGTATTATAATAGTAGAATAAAAGAGAAAACCCACATGATCTTTTCATGCTAGAAGTATTCAGGGAAATAGGAATAGAAGGGAACTTCCTCGGCTTTCATTCATAAAGGACAACTGTGAAAAACTCACAGCTAAAAAGCCTACTTAATGGTGAGAAACTGTATGCTTCCACTTAAAATTAGGAAGAAAACAGGGCTATCTATTCTCAGTACTTCCATTCAGCACTGTACTGAAGTTCGAGTCAGGGACATCAGGCAAGAAAGAGAAGTCATCCAGATTGTAATGGAAAAAGTAAAACTATCTCCATTGACAGATGATATGTAATCTCATATAGAGAAAATTCTGAGGAATTTGCTTGAAAACTATTGGGACTAATAAACCAATTCAGATACGTTGCAGGACACAAGGTCAATATACAAAAATAAATTGTATGTATACTAGCAACAAACAATCTAAAAATAAAATTAAGGAAACAACTGACCTAGAGTTTCGATATAATCCCTATATATATCCAAGTTGCTTTCTTTTGTTTACAGAAATTGCAAATTGATACTAAAAGTTACATTGAAAGGCAAGGAACTGGGCGAGTCGAGAATGGGATTAGAAATGGGGTATTGAAACTTCTGAATTAGATAGTGATGATGGTTGCTCAACTTTGTGAATATACTGAAAACTACTGTATAGAACATTTTAAAAGATGGTTTATGGTATGTGAATTAGATCTCAGTAAAAGGTATAATAGGTGTTATAAACAAGGGCATTGATTCTATTTGATTTTTACTAAAAATCAGTAAGTATAAGCATTTTTAATGAAAAAAATAATCAGGGGATTTAGAAGGACATTAAGCGAACAAGGAAAATCATATAAGCATAGTAATAAATTCTTCATTTGGTTCAAGACTCTGGTCACCTGACCCCTAATCACCATGATGACTTTGACTATCAAACAATTTTAAAATACATTCATATTTAGTCATGTTTTGTTTAATTTACCTGCATATTGGTCCATTGAATAAGTAATGATTATAATAGATAATAGTCAGGAAACAAAAAACATTTATATTGAAATTAAATTGGGTGAGTAAAATAAAAATTGATAATACCCTTGTGATTATTCCTTAAAGATTATTTCAATGATGAAAATAAGATAAAACTATTGTTCACTATTATTTAATAAAACCCTATGTGGTTAAGTGATGAAATAATGCAATCTCTATAAAATTGTTAATCTATAAATGCTTTTTGATTTTTTTTATTAAAGGTTAGCATTACAATTAAGACACACTCAAACATTATTAGTGGGTAATATAAGACTATTTTTTGGGGGGGGGATAAGACCTATAGTTCCTACATGCTTTTATTTCATTCTATAAAATTAATAAATTACATATAATATTTGGAAAACCATCAATAGGTAGAAAGAGATAAGATTAGGAGGAACAATAGCTGATGCTTCAACATTTTAAAACATTGTTAATAAAGGTTCAATTAGACACAATTTTCTTTTTTTTAAATTTATTGATTTAAAAGAGAGAGAAAAAAAGAGAAAGAGAGAGAAACATCGATTTGTTGTTCCACTCATTGATACATTCATTAGTTGATTCTTGCGTGTGCCCTGACCAGGGATCAAACCCACAACCTTGGTGTATTGGGACAGTGCTTTAGCCAACTGAGCTACCCAGCTAGGGCCTGACATAATTTTCTTAATTCTCAAAAATATATTTTTTTTCTTAAAAATAAAGTATGCATCATTCTAGTCTCAATGTTTAATAGTAATCTCTCCTGCAGAGTGCCATGGAACACTTAAATATTTACTAAAAATGTTTATAGTCTTTCTGTGACATGTAGCCCTTCTGCTGTGATTCTGTGCATTTCTAATCCAAAACCTCAATGTGATTTAATTTAATTCAGTTCAATAAGTATATAAAAAGACTTTTATATACAGAGTGGACAGTAATATTAGAATCCGTCTGAGATAAATCCAATACACTTTTTCAATTTAATGGTACTTCTCATTAAACTCTCATTATATCCTGCCACTTACAAAGACTCAGGAAACTTTTGAAGATGGTCAATATAGTCAAATATTTAGTCTTAGGGGGGTAGAGAAAAAGTAGTATTTTCCTTATAACAGCGTTTATTTTGACTGTTGAGTCATTTGGATGGCAGCTATTCTCATGTTCTAGAATAAATTTTATGTGTATCCAAAAGTTTTCTGTACATATTTTAAGGTGTGGAATCCTTAATTATATCTTAATAGTAAACATAACAAAAGGCAATAATATAATTTAGAAATAATATGTCTAAAAATACATTATTGTTTTTATCCACTCTTAATGTGAAAATAAATTGTTGTCTTTTAACATTGTAGCTTCCTATTGCAGTATTTATTGTTTTTCATTTTCATTCCTATAAATATTGAATTTAATCCTTTCCTTCTATATTTTTATTATATTAACCCCAATGAAACCTCCAAAGTATATCCTCAGGGCATTTTTTTTATTGTCACAATTCATTAAACCATGAAAGAGATTACAGATCATTCACCGCATTCTGTCATTTAAGTCATTTCAAAAAAGCATTTACGTAATGGTTAGCAACACTGTGGAGATTGCTGGGGGCAGGGGCGATGGGGGAGGTCGAAGAGGATATCGGGCTGACAAATGGTAATGGACAGAGGCTTGACTTGAGGTGGTGAATACACAATACAGTGTACAAATGGTGTGTTGTAGAATTGTTCACCTGAAACCTATATAATTTTTTTAACCAATGTCACCCTAATAAAATCAATAAAAAGGGAAAGCGAAAGATTAAATATCATGGATGATATTCATTTTATTTTCTAGCATTTGCTTAAATTAATTCTAAACAATTGTGTAGTCATTTTCAAGACAAGGCTAAATATCTTCTTTTTTTAAAAAAGATCTTATTAATTATGGAAAAAAGTACCACCAAGGTCTTTGTCAAATCCAAACTTTCTCTTACTCTGCAGACGTCCAATGTATGTCAGAAAGAATACCACTTAGTTTAATTTCTGTTTAAGTCTAAGATGATACATAAAACAACACAGAGCCCACTCAACACTTAATTGATTCCCATGTTTGTTCTGCGAGCAAAATAGTTTTTAGGAAATTTTTTTCTAAGACAGCAGAGTAATAGAATTAATTCATTAATGGAATTGTGCACAGTCTTTCAGAGATTAATAGATGCCATCACTCTTTCCATGTTATATATCTGCCATCATAGCCTGTGTCATGCTTAGATTATAACAGCCATGTGATTAAATTATGACAGTCAAATAAACAATAAAGGGTCTAGGGGAGATGGCTAGGAAAGAAGTACTACAAAGCAGTGAGTCAGCAGTATCTATCCAGTGCACACAAAAGCCGTTCACTCTAATCAAGTTGTGGGACAGGTGGTGGCAGCTTAGATCTTCCCATAGAGACACATTTATTTTTAAAGGAATATTAATTTTTCACTACAGTGTTTTCGTTTTTTTTTTAAATTTATTTCAGCGTCTCTTAATTATCACTATTTTGCCTGTATTTTTTATGTCATTTTAGCTAGCACTATAGAAATTAGTCATTTATTCTAATTTTGAATGTAATACATTCTTTCTAATATGTTCATAATTACTATTACAACACTGTAACAAATTCCTATGAAAAAAAATCATACTGTCCCACCTTACCTTTCTCTCATGCAGCCCATTGCAACTGGACATGCAGGATGCTTGGGAGGAGCAGTAGGAACATTTGGTTAATAGCAGGGTCTCTTTAGCCAGAGTGTCTGGATCGATATCTTGGTTGAATTAATGGCTGTGTGATTACTGAGTAGATTAACCCTTTTGGTTTTGCTTTCATTATCACTACGAAGGGGATATAAATGGTAGGTCCCACTTAGGGTTATGGTAAGGTTAAATGAGTTAATAACCTGGCATATGGAAATGCTCAATTCATGTTTATTATTATATTGTTGAAATTATTATTAAATTTTGAAAACGCTTTATGTAATTTCAATATATTTTTTAGTAAGATTAACACAAAGTCTCAATACCCAGCAATTCCACTTTCCCCTTATAGCAGTAACTATTTTTAATATCTCTTTTGAAGTACAAATTAAATGTCATAAAATTTACCCTTTGTAAGTATACAGTTAAATGATTTTAATAAATTTAAATATATATTGCACCGTTGCTCCAACTGGCTTTGGAATTTTACATCCCTCCTAAAAGTTCCCTTGTAACTATCTCAGTCAATCCCCAGAACCACCTCTAGTCCCAGGAAGCTACTGATTTGCTCTCTGTCACTGTAAATTTGCCTTTGAAGGATATTTTATGTAAATGCAATCATACAAGATACAGTCTTCTGCAACTGGCTCCTTTCACTTAACAATGTCTTTGAGATACACTCCTATTACAGCACTGTATGTATATCGGTAGTTTGTTCTTTGTTGCTGAATAATATTTCATTGAATGGATACACCAGGTTTTACTTATCAGTTGAAGGCCAGTTTATGGATTATCTGTTTTTTGCTATTATAAATAATGTTACCCTAAACACTCATGTACAAGTATTTGTGCATACACGTTTCCATCTCTGCAGAGAAGACTGATAGGCATGAAACCGATTCATTGTTTAATAGGTTATACGTAACAGGTTTTAAAAAACTGGCAAATGTTTTCCAAATCTGTTGAGCTATTTTACATTTCCACTTGCAATGTTTCCGTGTTGTTTCCCCGCATTCTCAGCAACACTTGATATTGTCTGTGGTTAAATTATTAGCCATTCCAAAAATATCTCTTTGTGGTTTTAATTTGTACTTCCTGAATGACTAATGACATTTAGTAAATTTTGATATGCTTATTAGCCATTTATATTTATACTTCTGTGAAATACTTATTTTTCCAGAATTATTCAATGCTTTATCCAGCTGGAGCTATTTTATAGTTGCTTTCATAAATTTAATTAATCTATTTGTAACCTTTCTTGATCTAATACCACTATAATAAGTTATTCAAAGATAATGTTCTTGTTATTTTTGTTTTTATTAGATTCTAATGTTTCAGTAAAATATTTTGTAGCCTGGAGCCTTTGTCTTCTAGCCTTCTGAGTGAAAGTTTAGATACTTTTTCTCTTGACCTTTGTGAACTCAAATAACGCATTTTCCAAAGGAGAAAAGGGAACGCATAACCAGAGGCTAGTGCTTTAGTGTGCTTCAAATACATTAAAAGTATTTTCTTTACTAATATTTCTCACATTTTAAATACATATATTTGTAATGCATAATGTATTTTATTTCTAATATTTTCTCAAATTGCCCTGTCAATAGCATATATAGCATTGAGAACAGGCAAAACTTATACAGATTTTTTTTCACAAACAATAGTTTAAAGACAAAATTTGTTCTGGAATTCAATGATATATTCCCATACACTCAATTTTTCATATGGAAAAACTAAGCACAGATTGTTTAATTTGTGCAAGGCTGCTCAGAGAGAAGTGGCATAACAGGGTTTCAAAACCAGTTGTTTAAAATTCAAGAGCCAGGGTTTTAACAGCACATTATGTTAATCTTTACCTGCCCTATTGAAAGCAATAACTATTCTACAGCATTCACGAAGCATTCATAATGTTGGCCATAGATGAGGCTAAAAATAGAGAAGCAATCAGTTTTAAAAGAACCATATCGCTCACTACGACCTAAGACATAATAAATAAAATTAGGGAAAAAATAGGTTAAAAACTCCACATCAAGAGAATCAGAAGACAAGCTACAGATTAGGAGAAACTATTCGCAGGAAACCCATCGGATAATGACTGTTATATGAAATATACAAAGAAATCTTAAAACTCAACAGAAATGGGCCAAAGACTAGAAAAGGCATCAAAGAAGATATACAGAGGCTAGAAAACATATGAAAATATGTTCAACACATATGTCATTGGAAAATGCAAATTAAAATAACACTGAGGTACTGCTACATACCCACGTAAAATGACAAAAGTCCAAAACACTAGCATACCAAGTACTGGTGAGGACATGGATAACAGGAACACTTACTCACTGCTACGTGAGTACAAAATGGTACAGGCACTTGGAAAGACGTTTTGGCAGTGGGTTTTTTTTTTTTTTTTTGCAAAACTAAACATATTAATACCATTTGATCCATCAATCATACTCCTTGGTATTTATGAAAATGAATTGAAAACTTATATCTAATAGCAGTTTTCTTCATAATTGTCAAAACTTGGAAGCAATCAAAATGCCCTTCAGTAGGTGAATGGATAAATAGACCGGCCCATCTAGAGAATGGAATGTTATTCAGTGAGAAAAAGAAAAGAGCAATGAAGCCCTGAAAAAACAAGGTGGAAACTTAAATGCATATTACTAAGTGGGGAAAAAAGCCATTCTGAAAGGGCTATATACTGTACCGTTCCAATTATAGGACACTTGGGAAAAGAAAAACTATGGTGGCAGTAAGATCAGTAGTTTCCTGGAAGGATGGTGCAGGGGTGGATGAATGGGCACAGCACTGACTTTTAAAGTAGTGACATTATTTTGTATGTTACTAAAATGATGGATATATATCATTACATATTTTTCAAAACCTACAGAATTTGCACCAGGAGTGAACCCTAATATAAACTATGAATTTAGGGTGATAATGATATTATCAAATGTAGGTTCATTGACTGCAATAAACGTAAAACTCTGGCGAGGGATGTTGATAACAAGAGAGTCTGTGCATGTGTGTAGGGATAGGTAGTACACAGGAAGCATACATACTTTCTACTCATTTTTGCTGTGAATGTAACACTGCTCTACAGATCAAATATATTAATTAAAAAATAAAGCTCCCTATATCTGGAAATTTAAAAATATATAAAAATATATAATAAATGTATAATACAATCGACAAAATTACTAATTCTCAAAATTTGTGGAATACAAACATGCTCTTTGATAAAAATTTAGAGCATTCAATTAAATTGTGTGTGTGTGTGTGTGTGTGTGTGTGTGTATGTATAAATTAAGTATACACACACACACACTTAAACAGATGGGATAGGATTAATGTAAATCAGATTAAGCATTTCATTTGACCCAGCCATTCCAGTTCTTTTTTTTTTTTAATCCTCACTGAGGGCGCATTTCCATTGATTTTTCAGAGAAAGAGAGAGACAGAGAGAGAAACATCCATGTGAGAGGGAAACAGAGATTAGTTGCCTCTTGTTCCATCCCAACTGGAGACTGAACTTTTAACCTAGGTATGTGCACTGACTGGGAATCAAACCAGCAACTTTGTAGTGCCTAGAATGACATTGCAACCAGCTGAGCCACGAGGCTAAGGCCCAGTCATGGTTTTAAGCTTTCAAGAAATTTCTGCACAAGAACAAGTAAAATAAAGTAGAAAGCTTTATTTTTAGCATTGTTTGCAGTAACAGGGAATTATAAGTAATATAAGGTAGCTGGAGATAACATTAGCATAATAAATAAGTAAACTGTAGTGGATACCTACAATGGAATTCTATGCAATATTTAGAAGCATTGAATTAGAATCTATAGATATTTTAAACATAGGATTGAGTTAGAAAAGTATCTGAGTTATAGTTTTCTAAATTAAGCATGCATAATGGGATATATTTTTTTTTATGAAGCATGGTCATAAAAGTCCGCATTTTAAAAATAGGTAAAAGGAGAAAAGGGGAGTAGGAAAATAAATAAGAAAAATAGTGAAATATAAGGACATTGCGCCAAAAACTGAGGAATATCATTAGATGATCTGTCTATTCCTGAGGTGCCCACAAAAGAGAAAGATGGAGAAACCTATGACTATACATTTTACTTACATAAATCAATCTGCTGATAAATTAATAAACTTTTTATTTTTATAGAAAAAATGAGTATATATTATACTTGTTTAAAATGTTGAAATAGAAGTATATAAAAAATACTTTCTCAAAGTCACCCAGTGAGTGATAAAAGCAGAAATAGCACGAAGATCATGGAAAACTTCTAGAGTAATATTCTATCACCTACATACCAGTTTCTCTCATTAGAGTAAATATAAGTGGGGAAAGGTTAGGAAATAAAAGTGTAGTTATCCAGGAGGCATAATATACAGTGTAAATAATTCTCCCTTTTCTCTGTAGTGGCAAAAATCACTGAATTATTTTCCAGCTAAATAAGAAAGGAGGAGGTAAATTACCTAAATTTTATCTTACTGATTTTCTTTAACTTTTATTTTAACTTTGCTGTGCAACAGAAATGGATTTCTCATTTTGAAACCAACAAAGAATGTTATTTTGCTTTTCTCACTCTGACCTTGGGTCGATTTTCCATTTGCTATTCCATCTTAACTGCTGTATTTTTCAGTATCAAGGACCGGATGTGTGGCAGAACTGTGCTTCTTAATGTATCAGCTGCTCACAATGGCTTTGCATAATAGCTGTATGTTGCTTGGAGATGCAGTTAATCGTAGTAATCCACCCATAAACTATAATGCTGGATACTTAAATTACCTCTTTCGCATATTAGAGTGGGGAGCAAAATTGTAGGGGAAGGAGGCTTCTAGAGGTTGAAGGAAAATTCATAGTTTTTCCACAACCAATATATTATAAATTATTAAATGTCAGTTCATTTAGCCTGGTCCTTTCATTAAGACTTTTAAAAGGTTGATGTGATAATGAATCCTATATATCTGTTCTTAAATTTTTTAGACAAAGACAAACAGAAAAAACTAGCCTATCTTCTTTTCAATTTTAACATACATATTCTTTATCTCTAGCTTTAAAATCTCCTAAAGATTAGTGTTGATTACTAAACACAGAAACCTCCACTACTTTAAAAAAGAAATCATTCATTATAGCATGCTCCAAAAGCTATTGTAAGCCATAGCTGGTTATAAGGTCACAATCAGAAGAAGATTTAGCTCTTCTATACAAAACGCTAAACATTATGGAGAAAACAATCTCTGCTTACAGCACAAGAATTTTTATTTCATTAAGCTTTATTAATTATTTTCAGTCTTTGCCAGTGCCAGATACTTATTTTTCTTCCCTAAAAAGCAATTTGTGGGCATCTTGGCTCTAACAGGATTTTTAAAAATATAAGCTCAAAAATATTAGGAGTGCAATAAGGTATATTATTATTCGCACAAAGATTTAGTATCTAATTCAGGCAGTACTCTAAAAACTTTATTATTTAATTTTTATAAAAGCACTACATGATGTAAGATTTCTTATTTTAACTATAACTCATCAGAGAAACCCCAGGGCTTAAAATCATTAAGAAATTTGACCAAGCACAAATAATAAGTCAAAATTTGGGATTTGAACTAATCATTTAACTTCAGAGCTTGTGTTGTATGTATGTATGTATGTATGTATGTATGTATGTATTTATTTATTTATCCATCCATCCATCCTCACCTGAGGATATGTTTCTTGATTTTAGAGAGAAAGGAAGGGGGTGGGGACAGAGCAAGAGAGAGAGAGACAGCGAAAGAGAGAGGGAGAGAGAGAAGGAGAGAGAGAAAAGGAGAGAGAAGGAGAGATGACAGAGAAATTGAAAGAGAGCAAAACATTGATATGAGAGAGAAACATCTATCAGGTGCCTCTCGTATGCACCCTGACCGGGGATCAATGGGGCAGCCGAGATACGTGCCCTGACTGGGGACCAACCAGCAACATTTTGATGCACCAGATGACTCTCTAATCAACTGAGCCACCCCACCATGGCTCAGAGCTTGTGTTTTTAATTAGTATAATATGCTGTTGCTACAACCATCCATGGAGAGATCAAGTTTGATTTCAGTACAGAGGGAAGAATAGCAGTAAGGATGGACAAGATGGAGAGGGACATCGATAAGTCTATGCAACTTCTCACTGTCTACCTTCACAGCCAAAGTACATACTGTATTTTGCCGTGTATAATGCTCATTTTTTCCCCACAGTTTTGAGGGGAAAATATGGATGTGCACTATACATAGGTAGTACCTGAAATACCTTGTAGCTGTCCTTGTGTTTTGTAATTATTTGTTACATAAAATTTCTTGTATCATAATATGTTTAAAATAAATGCTAAAATCCCTTCATAAGACAGAAAACAAGTAACTAAATATATACAAATTAAAAATTGAATTAAAACCAAAGATATTTTTCCTGAAATTTTGGGCCAAAAATGTGGGTGCACATTATACATGGCAAAATATGGTACTTCAAAGGAGCTTTTTATGTAATTTAAATATATATATATATTTATATTTATATGTATATATAAAATATACATATACATATATTTACACATATATATTTAGTTATATATACCTATATATTTATATATGTATATTTATATATATGTATATAGTCTATACAGAAGGTATCCAGCCATATAACATGAGATAGAGACATTTATTGAAGAGATACAAGGCATAAGAAACATCGTGCATAGGACAATGATGCCTCAGGTCATTTTAAAGTTGGCAACTTGGGACCTCACCCAGTGCTCCCAATTCCCATCAGCTGCCCCATCATATTTTCCTGAATCTGATCTAAGATCTGAAATCTCTTCCCTTTCAAAGGTGATTTTAGTTTTAGGAAAAGCCAGAAGTCACAGAGCACCAAGTCTGGGCTGTAGGGTGGCTCAGTCGCCTAGGTGATTTGATGTGTATCCAAAAAACTCTGCAGAAGACATGACACATGAGCAGGTATGTTGATGTGATGAAGCGGTCAGTCACCAGTTGCCCATAGTTGTGACCTTCTGAAACATCTGAATACTTTCTGTGGAGAAATGTTGAAGCTTAATACAAAATTTGATGCAGATTTGTTGCTCTACTCATTCAGTGATTTTTTAAAAATTATATTTTATTGATTATGCTATTACAGTTGCCCCAAGTTTTTCACCTTTGCTGTTGGCCACCCAGCACCCCAACCTCAGGCAACTCCCACAGCATTGTTCATGTCCATGGGTCCTGAGTATAAACTCTTTGGCTACTCCATTTCCTGTACTATAGTTACTCTATAACCATCTCTTTGTACTTAAACTCCTCGCATCTTCACCCATTCCCCCACACCCCCTCCCATCTGGCAACCATCAAAATGCTCTTCATATCCATGATTCTATCTCTGTTCTTGTTTGCTTAGTTTGTTTTTTAGATTCAATTGTTGTTAGATATATATTTTTTGCCATCTTATTTTTCATAGTTTTGATTTTCTTTTTTCTTAAGTCCCTTTAACATTTCATATAATAATAGTTCGGTGATGATGAACTCCTTCAGCTTTTCTTATCTGGGAAGCTTTTTTTCTGCTCTTTGATTCTAAATGATATCTTTGCTGGGTAGAGTAATATTGCCTATAGGTCCCTGATTTTCATAACTTTGAGTATTTCTTGCCAATCTCTTCTTGCTGGCAAAGTTTCTTTTGAGAAATCAGCAGGCAGTTGTTTAGGGATGCCCCTAGACATAACTAACTGCTTTTCTCTTGCTGCTTTTGAGATTCTCTCCCTATCTTTAACCTTCAGCATTTTAATTATGATATATCTTGGAGTAGGCCTCTTCACACCCATCTCATTTGGGACTCTCTGTGCTTCCTGGACTTGCATGTCTATTTCCTTCACCAAAATAGGGAAATTTCCTTTCATTATTTTTTCAAATAGATATCCAGTTTCTTGCTCTTTCTCTTCTGTTTACCCCTATGATGTGATTGCTGGAATGCTTGAAGTTGTCCCAGAGTCTGCTTACATTATCCTCATTTAAAAAAAAAATTTTTTTTGTTCTTGTTGCTCTGATTGGTTGTTTTTTGCTTCCTTATGTTCCAAATCATGGATTTGATTCTCAGCTTCACCCACTGTACTGTTTTTTGGGTTTTTTTTTTCTCCCTGTAAATTGTTCTTTATTTCAATTAGTGCATCCTTCATTTCTAACTGGATCTTTTTTAAGCTGCTGAGGCCCCCACTAAGTTCTTTGAACATCCTTATAACTAGTGTTTTGAACTTTTCATCTGATAGGTTGTTTATCTGCATTTTGTTTAGTTCTTTTTCTGGAATTTTGATCTGCCCTTTCATTTGGGCCATGTTTCTTTGTCTCCCCATTTTGGCAGCCTTCTCATGTTTCTTTCTATGTGTTAGGTAGAGCCGCTATGACTCCCTGTCTTGGTAGCGTGGCCTAATGTAGTAGGTGTCCTGTTGGGTCTAGTGGCACAGCCTCCCATATCACCCAAGCTGGGTATTCAGGATGCACCCTCCTCTTGTAGTTGAGCCTTGGCTGCTGTTGGCAGATCAATGGGAGGGATTTACCCAGGCCAGCCAGCTGCAAGTACTGGCTGTGACCACTGACCACCATCCTCCACTGCCCATGGAAGATCAGCTGTGCAGAGGCAAGGGTGCAGTGCTCCAAAATGGTCTGTAGCTGTCCACTGGGTGTGAAGGCCCTGGGGTTTCCCAGGTCACACAGGTCAAGGTCAGCCCCCACCTGTGTTCTGCCCAGTGCCACCCAACATGAGCTATATAGCAATCTATGAATGCTGCTACTTGTGCTGGGTTTGCAGGTTCCTAGGTGAAGCCAAGATGTGAATCTAGGTTGTCTGCTGTTAGTGTGAGGCCTGAGGCCACTTAGTAAGAGGTATGAGGGCTGGGGTTTACTGAGGCTGGCTGTTGTTTGTTGCTAATTTGATAGGATTAGGAAGTTGTGAAGCATTAGATAAGACCAGCCATTAATATGGAAATGCCACTGTTAACAGCTTGGGTAGGCTGGTAAATTGGGTGGGACAGAGCCTCAGGGGATCTCCAGTGCAGGGTAAACAATGTTAGCTGGGTTGATGGAGTCTCAAGATATGGCTCCTTTCTGCTGGTTCTGTGGCTCTGTGGCTCCATGGCTTTGTGGGGATGAGAATTCAGAAAAGTAACAATGGTCTCTACCCACCTTTCTGCCTGGGAAAAAGCTATCCTCCAGGACTCGCCTTGATGCCAGACACATCAGTTCCTTCCTGTATGTCAGTGGTGCCTTTTAAGCTGCTACCCCCGTGCTAGAGCTCAGAGGAAGTGAGTCTGAGTGTGCGTGTGCGTTCTTTAAGGTGATCTGCTTGGATTCCAGAAGTTTCTTCCACTAACTCAATCCCTACTGGTTTTTGTATCCAGAAGATATGAGGACTTATCTTCCTGGCACTGGATTGCTGGGCTTGGGGGTCTAGTATGGGGCTGAGGATTCTCATTCCCAAGATATCCACATCGACATGTGGATGTAGGACCAGCCAATTCTGTGTCTCTGCTACTCCTATCAGTCTGGATGGATGGGATTTCTTTAATTCCATAGTTGTCAGACTTCCATTCAACTTGATTTCTGAGAGTTGTGAATGATGGACATTCTATATTTTAGTTGTAATTTTGATGTGGTTGTGCAAGGAGGTGAGCCATGTTTACTATGTGGCCATCTTAACTAAAAGGTTGCTCAGTCATTTTGAATGTGATGGCCACACAGTGCACATGCTCACTCAATGGCATCTACTGCCCCCACTGACTAGTACAGTGAAGTCATCATTGTTCACACACGCACATTCCATTCCACTCTCTCCTTAGCTGCCAGTTCACAATGATATAGCATAAACTGTTCTCATTATATTAACAATGGCTGGAACTTCCCCACATAGACCTCATATATATATTATATGAGGTCTATAATATATATATATATTATATGAGGTCTATCATATATATATTATATGAGGTCTATAATATATATATATTTTAATTGAATATGTATATTTACAAATGTTTATGCCAGCTTTAACCTCATGCTCATGTTTGATGTTGGGAATCTTCACACAAGAGCAACAACACATTTAGTAAATCACAACGTATAAGAGAAAAATCATTTTAAGGCAAAATATAATCAAACCATAATTTTAGTTACAACATAAAAGTTATATTTGATATTTCGGTAACAGTGTAATATAAAATTTTATGTCATAAGTTTCTTCGTGATGTGGGAGATTAGAGTGATTTGTGAGCAATTCTCACATTATCTAAGTAGCCTAATGTACTCAAGGCACTGTTTTTAAAATAAAGGTTTTAATACAAATTTTCTTATTTACTATCAATTATGCTAAGCTGTTTTAGGGTTTAAACTATCATGCTTTTATTCAAAATTTTATCATACATAAGACTATGGTATTGTGAATTAATTTTACCCAGTACTTTTGAAATGACATAAAGAAGAAAAAATGCTCTTTATTAGAATTTACAGTAATTTGTATTTTTAAATCATTTTATAAAAGAAGGTATGAATTAGGAAAGAAAAATATTGATAAATTTAGTATTTTACTTTAACATTAAAAGTTTCACTTACTGAACTTAATTATGACACTTAGATAATATATTCATATGTTTTTGGAGAAAATATTTCTAAATATTTCAACTCATAACACAGTTGATAACTGCATGGTAACTGAAAACAAAAGATTGAAAAAAATGGGCCAGAAAAGACATAATGAAACAACTGTTTCAGAGATTTTACTGACTCATATTGCTTTACTAAGTTATGACATGATTGAACCTGTTATATTAACCAAGACATAGCTGATTTAACAGACTTCACAGCCACCAGTAAAATAAGTAACATTTTAATCTTTTATTTTTTATGGTAATAATCTCAACCACACTTATAAAAAGTAAAATGGAAGTTGTGGAAATCTTTCATCAACAGCTGGTAAATGTAAATGCTGCCCATCTCTCTTTAGTTTTTTTTTTTGTTTGTTTTGTTTTTTTAATGAATGACACTATATTTTTCATCATACTCTGACCTTTCCTTACTTGGCCCAGTTAGTTAGTCATTCTTGAAATTGTCCAAAAATAGCTTAATTTTTTTTTATACAATTCTCCATCAACTAAAGAATAAAGTCTAACTCAGTAGCATGACCTAGAAGATTTTTCATGACCTAACATTTGACCCTCTATTGCATTTGCATTATATTATATTTATACTTCCCTGAACACATCACACAGTTGTTTCAAAATGTTGTTCAGGCCTTATCTCCACCATCGAATTTTACAGAACAGATCACTACCTGGCATACCATCTTCAAGACAGCTTAACTATTACACTTTGCCCATTAAAATGACTATATACAATTTTTTTATTTTTATGTCCTCATGATCTTTCTCAGTATGTTAATAGTATTTCCATGGAAGTAAATGTTAATGACTTTTTTTTTCCCCATAGGAGCACAAATACAAAAAGAAGATTATGGAAAATTCTTTCAAATTGTAATACTACTGACTGTAAATGTAACTACAGTTAAGATTTAGTTTATTTCCAAATAGATAGAAGATAGTATCAGTTTGGGCTGCTATAACCTAGTACCATAGACTGGGTGGCTTATAAGAATAGAAATTTATTTCTTACAGTTCTGGAAGCTGGAAGTCATAAATCAAGATGCCAGTCGGCTGGATTCTGGTTAGTACCCTTTTCTGGGGTGCAGACTGCCAACTTCGGACTGTACTTAACATGGCAGTAAGAGAGCCAGCTAGCTCTTTGCCCTCTTACAATGAAACTAATCCCATTCATGAGGGTTCTACCCTCACGAATTAATTATCTCTCAAAGGCCTCCCCTCAAAATATCATCATATTGTGATTATAGTTTCAACATATAATTTAGGGCACGGGAGACATACACATTCATTCTGTTGCAAAAGAATAGAAAGGTAGATGGATAGGTAGATAGATAGATAGATAGATAATAGATAGAATGAGACTTATGTAAAGAGCTTGAGTATTAAAAAAGAGTTTTGTGCTTGAGCACAAAAAAGAGTCGAGTATTAAAGTTAATTTATTACCTAAAAAATTTCTAGTAAAACTTTTATTTCTAATATTTTTATAATTCTTACAAATATGTTAGAGGTGGATTTAGAATTTACTCATGTTTTAAAAGGAAAATATCACTAAATTTAAAATTTCATAAATGTTTAATGTACTTTTATATAAATGTAGCCACTGGCTGCTGCTAGTGCTGGGCCTGGGGCCACTTAGCAAGAGGTACGGGGGCTGGGGGCTCACTGAGCCTTGCTAACTTTTAATATTTCTGAGATTTAATATTTTAGTTCAATTTATTTTTAAATAGATATTTTTCATACTGAAAAAGGAAAATAATATCAATTCATTGATAAGGAAGCAAATCCTGTGAATACAATCAAATTATAAAATTTTAAAGTATATTGAGAATCTTCTTATCAGGAGTTTTCACCCTTCTTAGAAGAATTTCTTATACCTTCATTTAACTTGACAATGTGGACAATTGATTTATAGATAATTAGAAATAATTACTAGGAGCAGGGATGAGTCAGAAAAGAGCACAGCAAAAATGGAAGTGACAGATAACAGACCAAGAACAAATTCAGAAAGACTACATATTTCTGTTATGGTAATGATGTGTGGGTACAATGGTGAAACTCAAACACCAAGAAAGATAAAATGATAAATATCCTGTAATGATTGCTTTTTAAATTATAATTGAAAAATAGCAGTGATTACATTTCAACTGTTTTACTTAAGAATATTTTAAAAATTTATTTTATAATAAACACATTTTGGCAGTTGGAATATTTAGAAATCAAGTATTTTGAAAAATTATTTATCAAACTACCTTGTCTTCAAAATATATATAAATATTTATAAAATTTAAATTTTAGATATAATTATCCATCTTTGCATTCTTAACCAGGTGGTAAAGTAGATCAATTTCCTGAAAATGGCATAGGAAAACAATACATTTAACTATATATACTTTTAAAGTCTGATGTCAATGATAACTAATATATTTTCTATTAAGGTGAATAAAGTTACTCAAATAAAAGCTCACATCTTCCACTCTTTGTATGTTTCATTACATTTATTTAAATGGAAAACTTTTTGGGCACATAAATCTTATGCTCCTTGTGGGCAATACTTATGAAATTTCACATTCCTTTCAGTGATTTTCAATCATTAGTTTTTTCCTCAAAAGTTTGTAATGGAACATGCAAATGATATTTACACTATGTAAAATAAGAACACATATATGGGTAGGGCTGGGGCAAGTGGCAGTGGGAAAATGTTGACTAAAAAAGGAAGTGGTCGGGGGAGGCTGGGAGTACTGTGGGAAATTAAGATGCCAAAGAACTGGTGTGTGCAGCCCATGGACATGGACTAAGAAAAGTGGGGATGATGAAGAGGGGTGCAGAGTGGTGGGGATAAAGGGGGGAAAATGGGGCAACTGTAATAGCATACTCAATAAAATATACAAAAAAAATAAAGTTATAATTAACAAGAAAAATATACATTTAAAAATACAGTGCGAATAATTTTTGTTTTTAAATGTTCACAGATGTTATTGGTATATTGATAATATGGCATAGTTTTACCTATGTTGTGATCAAAGGACACTCTGAGTGTGTAGTCCTCCACTTTAATTAATATATTTAAATTTTGATGGGAATATTCCTTTATGTTCTGATGTGCTATCCAGTGTACATAGTAATATTAAGGTAATGATTATAGCTAATATCTGTTAAGAGCACATGATATAGTAAGATCTTAATTTCCAGGAAAGTATTATTGTAATTATTACTTTACAGATAAGGTAACTGAGTCAAAGTTTAGGTACTTTACCTTACACCCAAAATTTAATAAGTGATGGAGATGACACTTGAAGCCAGGCCAGTCTAGCTCAAACTTAAGTTTCACATGGAAGACAACTATTTGGCTAAGAAAGTTTAATTTCATTTGATGTGCAAGGTCTCCACTGCTATCTAGCTATATACACTTAAGTCAATACTCTCAACTTCTCTAAGCCATCGTTTCTTTATCTGTAAAGTGGGTTTAATAGTGATTTTTGCCTCAAAGGGATAATGTGAAAAAATTAATTAAAGCTTTTGAGCAACAAAATAAATTATTAAAAAGAAAAACCAAAGGAAATGAACCAAATGAAAGAAGAAATTTTCCAGAAATACTCCTGATGAAGGGCTAATGTCCAAAACATAAAATTAACTTATACAACTCAATAACAAAATAATGAACAATCCTATTAAAAAATGAGCAGAGTAGCTAAAGAGAAACTTTTCCTAAGAAGACATATAAATGGCCAACAGGTATATGAAAATATGCTAAACTTCATTAGCTATAAGGGAAATGCAAATCCAACCACAATGAAATACATCTGTTAGAATGTATTATCAATATATTCATTATCAATAAGACAAGAAATCACAAGTGTTGGAGAGGATATGGAGAAAAAGGAACCTCCTACACTGCTTCTGGGAATGTAAATTGGCACAAAAAACAGTATGAAATTTGCCCCCCAAATTAAGAATAGAGCTACCATATGATCCTGCAATATCCTTCAGGATATGTACCTGAAAATTTTGAAAACATTTATTCATGAAGATGTATGTCCCCCTATATTCACTGCAACATTAGATAATTGGATAAAGATATTGTACATAATATAAAATGAAATAGTACTCAACAATAAAAAGAATGAAATACTGCCATTTCCAACAACATGGATGAATCTTGAGAGTACCAGGCTAAGTGAAGCAAGTCCGATGGAAAAGGACAAGAACTATATGATTTCACTCATGTGAAGTATAAAACGGACAGTAACTAACAAAACAAATAAACTCGCTGACACAGATAACAGTATGGTGGTTACCAGAGCGGAAGTGGGTAGAGCAAGGATGAAGAAGGTAAATGGGGTCAAATATATGTTGATGGACTAGAGTCCAACGTGTTGGTGTCTCTGGGCCACACTGGAAGAAGAAGAGTTGTCTTGGGCCACACATTAAATACACAAACACTAATGAAAACTGATGAGCACATAAAAGGTTTTAAGTAAATTTATGATTTTGTGTTGGGCCGCATTCATAGACATCCTGGGCCTTGGGTTGGACACTCCTGGACTAGACTTTGGGTAATGAGTACAAAATGCAATATCCAGGTGATGTGTTATAGAATTGTACAGCTGAAACTTCTATAATGTTATTTAACCAATGTCACCCCAATAAATTTAATTTTTAAAAACTAGATAATGGATGCAGCACTATAAATGATAGCTATTATTACTGTTTTTGATTGTATTAAGTTTTGATGATGAAACAACATCATTCTGGAACTTCTTTATGAAGCTAAACTTTGTAGTGAAGGGAAACGTAGAGGTTGGGAAGACACTGAAGTCAGAAATCTGACTGTTCCAGTAGCTATAAAATAATGCGTAGGCAAGATAGAAAGGGACTAACGTAGGTGGGTGGCTCAAGAGAGGAAAGAAACATGAGAAACACAGAAAGGACTTTCAAATGACTTTCCATATTACCCAGAATAAAGCCGGAAATTCTTATGAGGTCCTGCAGAACTTGCATTAGTTGCTTCTCCAACCATCTCACTTTCTGACTTCACCTCCCAACCCTTATACCCCTTCTACCAGCTCTTCTTCGGTCACTTCATTCTAGTCACAGTCCCTCCTTCCTTTTTTCTTTTTTTCAAAGGAATTTTAATGTTTCTGCTTCAGGGTATTTGCACTTGCAATTTCTTCTGCCTCCTGTGTTCACGGGACTGCCTCAATCACCTTTTCCAGGACTCTGTGTAAATATTATCTGAAATCTTCCCTGATTACAAGAGAGCACTCTTTCCATTTATCCTTTTTTATGCTTAGAACTCATCACTTCCTGACCAACTTCATGCCTATTTGTTTAATTTTGTTATCTATCTTCCCCTCACATTCACATACATGTGTTTTAATACTGCATAAACTGTACTTCACTACTGAGTCCCTAGCTTCAAATAGTGACTTACACATGGCTGTTGCTGAGAATGTTATTGAATTAATGAGTTAATATATATCATTATTTGGTAGTTGAACTGACTGTGAAAGATTCATATTTTGGAATCTATGGATGGATAATCAAAGTTGATATTTTTAAATCATGTGAAAAATAATTGTCACACATGATGAAAAAATAGAGCTGGAGATGAAATGTTTTCATCATACGTCATAATAATGATAAATATAGGACACAATTAATACAAGATTCGGTTATAGTCAAGTGAAGGAACAAATATGATTTAGAGGAAATTAAAATAATAGAAATTTTTAGAATCATATAATATTATACTGTTAAGTTGTCTGCTCTGTTCTTTTGCCTGGGCAATGAGTATAATAGAAACTACTGAAAGTATTGATCTAAACCAAATTAGACAAATCACTGGCTAACATATATAACTGGAAGCAAAATAGTCATTACCTGACTACAACCTGGTTCATTGTAACTATTTCTTATAACATTTTTGTTTTAAAAAATCAAATAAGTTTTTTTTTTTATTTTGAAACTTAATATTTAACCATATTTTCCATACATCAGAATCTTTTCCACAACACAACAGCAGTAAGAATTATGCAAACCAGTTTCCCTTGAGCCCATAGTATGCTTTATAAATAGACTTATGTTCATCATCCATGCTGCCTCTTGACTCTTATTTTCCAAGATTTGAGGTATTTTAAACATAAAGCACCAAAAAAAAAGCAAGAAAAACCTAAAAGCAAAAGCCTGACTTTCTAGTATAATTTAAACTTTAATGCCATTGATCTGACACCATGTAAACAAATCTTAAATTTCTATATTTATTTTATAATAAAATCTACTGTTTTGATTTTAAATTAAGAAGGCTTTTGTAGTAATTATCCATATGGCATTAAAAAAGGTATTACCTCTTTAAACACATGTATATTGTTTATGTATGTTTCTCTTCCCACTCACTTTATATGAGTTATATTCAGTTGAATACTTATTGAAAAGTGAATCAGATTTTTATACTAACGAACATTATACAATTAAAGTAAACTCCTATGGGGAGAAAATCAGAGTTAAATGTGAAACTAACTATCCATTATGGCCATGAAATAGTGATCACAAATTAAAATTATTTTTTGAGTATTTTCCTGATTTAAGCAATTAAAAATAACTAATTCTGGTATTAATTAATATCTGGGACAGGTAGTTCCTTGAAGTCAAAGTTTTGCTCATCATTATAATATTGGATTTGCTGAAAATTCTGTTTAGATTTTTCTGTAAAATAAAAGATGCATTTTTCCATTTCACCAATAACTTTATTGATTTGGATACTGAGTATGTTGGCTGCTTCCCACTATTGGGTTTCATGGGGTAGGGGTCAGGAGTGTTGCTAAACACCCTCTTGCCTATTGTGACAAGTGTTGGTGAGTAGGTGGAGGATGTGGAGAAAAGGGAACCCTAGTGTACTATGGCTGGGATGCAGACCAGTGCAGCCACTGTGAATAATAGGATGGAATTACCTAAAATTTAAAAATGGAACTGCCTTGTGAATCAGCAATCCCACTTCTACGAATATATCCTAAGTATCCCAAAACACTAATTTGAAAGAACATATGCGCTGCTATGTTCATAGCAGTGTTATTCACAGCAGCTGAGATCTGGAAACAGCCCAAGTGGCCATTAGTAGATGAGTGGATAAAAAAGCTGTGATACATTTACACAATGGAATATTATACAGCCATAAAAGAGAGAATCTTGCCTTTTGTGACAGCATGGATGGACCTTAAGATTATTATGCTAAGTGAAATAAGCCAGTCAGAAAAAGACAAATACCATATGATCTCACTCATATGTGGAATCTAATGAACAAAATAAACTGATGAACAAAATACAACCAGAGGCATGGGTGCATGGAACAGACTGAAAGCTGTCGGAGGGGAGGTGGGAGGGATACGGGAAGAAAGAAGTTTAAGGGATCCATCCAAAATGATGTATGCATGACCCACAGACACAGACGACAGTGTGGCAGAGGCCAGGATGGGGGCACAGGCATTGGGAGGAAGTGGGTAAAGGAGGCAAGGGGACAATTGTAATAGTGTCAATAAAAAAAGTTAAAAAAGAGAATAAACATGAAATATTGGGCTGGTCAAAAAGTCCATATAGTTTTTCTTCTGTAAAATAAAAGACACATTTTTCATTTTCACCAATACCTTGGTTGATGCGGACATTGTGAGTATGTCGGCTGTCTCTCGCTGTTGGCTTCCAGTGCGTAGAGGGTAGGGGTGCTGCTTAACACCTTCCAATGCATAAGGCAGCCCCACAGCAAAGTATTGGTTGGCCAAAATGTCCATAGTACCAAGAAACTTTTAAACCACTTTTGAGACATTCGATTAGTCACAGCCCCTTTCTCCCTATGTTGCACAAATCTTTTTTTTGAGTTTCAGTTATATTTTCACCTTTCTTAAAATAAAGCATCATATGCTGAAAATGTTGCATGTCATCTTTCATCTTTAATATTAAAGTGGTTGCACAAAAATTCACCAATTTTGACTTTTTTTTAAAATGCACACTGACATGACAGCTGTCACAATACAATTTAACAAAATTATTTTGAGTAAAGTTAAAGACAACTAAGCACTACTAGAGTCATCATATGGGAAAAGCCAAATAAACTTTTTGGCCAACCCAATATTTAGAAAAAGTGCATCTATTTTCCACAACATCATTGACTGAAGCCAGGTTAAATCTATGCTGTTACTAATACCACTCAATGTCAATTGTTTACTCTGGGGAAGAATAAATTTATGGCCTCTTTCTAAGTATATGCCCCATAATTTAGAAGTAATTTTTATAAGGAATAATTTTTTAAAGATTTTATTTTTATTTATTTTTAGAATAAGGGAGAGAAACATCAATGTGTGGTTGCGTCTTGCATGTCTCTTACTGGACGCATGACCTGCGACCCAGGCATGTGCCCTGACTGGGAATTGAACTGGCAATCCTTTGGTTCACAGGTCATCACTCAGTAGAGCCTGGTATAAAAGAAATAATTTTTGATAGAATTGATATTATCATATGTCAAATATCAAAAATATGAGAAATATCTTCAGAGTATACAGGTTTTCATCATACATTATTAGCATTTTAATAAAAATTTTCTAGGATAACCCAGGGGAAAATGCAATTCTCAAAAATTATAGTTCATTGGGGTTCACACGAAGTGGTCTAAAAGAATGTTTATATTTTAATTTTAAAAAACTTTTTAAAATTTCATTTTGATCATAAATTGTTTCCCTATAATACTTAGACCTTCATTTCATTATTTTAAAAATATGATATATTTATATGCATCTATATTCAATATATGTATGTATATACATACATATATATATGTAATGAAGTTCTCACTAGTCATTTTGTATTTTATATGCATGGCTCTCAATTTCATTCCTAAATGATTTCAATCATAGAAATTTTAATTTTTCCTTCTTTAATCGAAGATGCAGTAAAAAAGTAATAAATGAAAATAATGCTCCGTATTTAGGAGCCAAGAATTTCTGCCTGAACTAGAAAGATGTGCTTCGCTGTATGAGAAACGATCTTCTTTAAGCCTAGGATGTTACTGAAAAGAACTGTTTGGATAATATAGGCAGCTTGGAAAGGTTGGATAATAATTGCACTGGAGATTGCCATTCTGTTTGTAGGGCAAGAAGAGTACAAGTGAGTTCACTACGGGTGAAGATAAAAGGCAGGAGGATATTCAATCACTGGTTCCTGCTTCGTCAGTAATACATGCTACTGTTGTTGCCTTTTCCAAACAGACCTATGCTTTTGTCATAGTGTAAAAACGATGAAGTTCCTCTCTTATAATTCTGAAACCTTTGTGCCACCAAAAAAATAGGGACATACATCATTTGAATTTCAAACACTTATTCATAGCATAAATATTTCATGATTCTGGAACAAAATATTTCCCCTGACATTTGAAAGTCTTTTTTGGGGATTGCCAAATCACCCCTTTGTCCTCCACCAGAGCTCTGAAATTACATATTTGTGAAAATGATATTTAAAAAATGACAGCAAGTTTGATGAATTGGTGCAGGGTTACTGTCATTTCCTGTTCACTCTTTTTCCTGTTCCATACCAAAGAAATGTAATGGGACATAGATTTTTATCCATGTATTAGGGTACTAACCCAATTCTATATTGGCTTTTGGCTGAGGAGTTAGGTACGGAGTTCTTGGATAATTTTGAGATGTGAAGCCTGTGAATGGAATTATGAATCAGAGTGATATAAGACTGATTATCTACAATTCTATTGGTAGGTTCCAAAATGAGTGAAGAAGTCCAGGTATATTCAAATGGCAATGCTACTATTTTAATTCAAATAACTATAAGTATTGATTTAGACTATTGATTCGGTAAACCAGTGGCTCGCAACTGAGTCACTTGAAGTTTCTGTTAAAATACAGATAACAACTTCACCCCACTAGAGTTTCTGATTTAGTAGTTCTGGGGTGGGTCCAACATTTGCATTTCTAATAATTGTCTAGGCAATATTAGTGCTGTTGTTTTGGGGACCACACTTTGAGAATCACTGAAGTAAATCATTTATAAGCGAGTCACTTGGAAGCTATGAGTTACTTGTTTTCAAATAGAAACAGTATAAATTCATAAACTTTGTACATTATAGGAAGATAGCCAGATATCATATATACTGTTTATCAAATGTTTACTTAAAACAGGAAAATATATGGATATCTATTATCCTAAGAATCTGTACTGTCAATTTCATTCATCGAATATTCTATAGGATCCAAAAATTGATTCCCTGACTGATTTTCTTTCAGAAAGGCATATTCACTGGGTCTAAATATTGTCAGTCATTTTTCTAGGCGGGAGCGGCTGAGGCTGGTGGCAATAGGTCATTGTAGCAAGGTCAGTCAGAGAAGGCCTCCAAGGGGTTGGCATTTGACCTGAGAAGTGTAAAAATTTATGAAATGATATAAAATAGATCTTAAGTTTCTGAAGTAAGGAAAGGTTGACTAGGCTGAATATAGTATTTTTTAGTTTATGAAGAAATGCCACATAAAGTGCTATTCAAGGGGAGGGAGAGGGGATAACAGGGGAAAGAAGGGGGAGAGTCAAGTAAAGGGGCATGTATAAAGGACCCATGGACAAGGACAGTGGGGAGAGGGAAGATTGAATGTGGCAGGTGGGGGGTGCATAGATCAGGGGAGAGCAATGGGGGGAAAATGGGGACAACTGTAATTGAACAATAAAAAAATAAAAGTAAAAAAATTAAAAATAAAAATAGAAAAAAGATTAAGATTGAATGAGAGGTTTTAAAGAAAAATAAATTACAAAGAGCTAAGGGAACTTGTGAATTTAATAACTCATAATATAAAGTTTTCCACTGAATAGAATGAAAAAGACAACAGTATGTATTAAATAGCATGCTGAAGTTAAAGTCACAAGCACAATGGGGAAGGTTCCAGAGAGACAGGTTGACTGCTTAGGCAGGACTGTGTGGGAGCTCATGTTAGATTGCTGAACAAACCAGAAAGTCAGCCTATTCTTTTACAATTAGGGACGTTCTTTTGCTGGAACTAGAATATTTATGTTTGCTGTCCATGAAATTCTCATTGTTACAATATACGAGAAGTTGAACTTCAGAATGAATTACTCTTAACAAAAATGGAATCAGGGAAAAGTAAAAGAAAACCATGACATTGAAATCCAAATGACTTCATCAGACCCATGAGAGAAAATATATGTCTAGTTATCCAGAGTGTTTGAGGCTCTCTCCACTGTGCCTCCAGCACAAGACATTGCTGGAACTTTTCACGTTGAGGTCTTACAATTTTGGCTGCTTTTTCCTAGCTCCTGTAAAAACCATCTTCTGCCAAAACATTCTTTGTTTTTTACTCCAATGCAGTGTAACATCATTTACGGTGCTATAGGATTACATTTAATATATATATTATATTACATTTAATATTAATATACTGGTGCTCGCCTAGGACTCTGCCTGGGTCATTACAATACATTATGATATGCTTTGGGGGAATCCTCAAATCATTTAGCTTCTCATGTATTTAGGGTTTGAATGCAGCTGCTTGTAGCAATAGCTAAACACTCCCATTATAACTATTAAAATGTTTATTTTTAGAAGTTTTCCTAAATTTATTTTGGGAAGTAGTTCACAACCCCCATAGTTTAAATTGTGTCCCCCAAAATTCATATATTGAAACCCTACCCCCAGTATCTCTAAATGTGACAGTATTTGAAGATAAGGTCTTAAAAAATGGGATTAAGTTAAAATCAGCCTGTTATGTTGATCCCTAAATTTAATGAGTAGGGTTTTCATAAGAAGAGAAAATTTGGACATAGAAAGAGACCACAGGCTCTGTGCACGCAGAGGCTGTGTAAGGACACAGAGGGTGGTGGTCATCTACAAGCCACGCAGAGAGGCTTCACAGGAACTAAACCTGCCTAAGCCTTAGCCTTGGACTTCTAGCCTCCAAAACTGTGAGAAAACAAAATTTATGTTGTTTTAGTCACCCAGTCTGTGGTATTTTCTTATGACAGCCCTATTGAACTAAATCATCCCGTGATTTCTGGCTCTGAAAGGATTTAAACAATGTATGTCACAATGCGTGATAACGTCTTTGGAACACTGGTAGTAGAGAGGAAAGAGGAGGGAGGGCGGGGCAGGAATAGCCAATCAATGGAGTTCCTTCTTGTGGTAAAACAGAAAATAAATCATATATCATGGCTAAGGTTCTCTCTCTCTCTCTCTCACTCTCTCTCTCTCCCCCTGTCACACCTGCACCCAAACACACCCATACCCACACCCACACCCATACTGTAGGGGGGAAAAATATCGTCTGACAAAAACATACTCCCTATAGAACAATAATCTACATATTGAGTACTTGTTTCTGAATTTAGTAATGATTGAGAAGACACTTGTAACACATTAACAGTTGTCTTAGAAGTAAGAAGTGTCAAATTCTATCATTTAGAACAGGAATGGCATTTTAAAACAGGTGTGCTCTAGACTGCAGCTTCCAAAATGCCAAATAACATGTCCTGAACTTATGTGACATTTAAAAAGATTTTTTTAAGTATGAATGTATTCTGCAATTTAGTAATAATCCCTTGGAACTGGGTGGGATTTGTGAAGTGTTCTTGAAAAACAAAGTACACAGATATTAATAATTTCTGTCATTGCACATAGAACAGAGAGAGAGAGAAAATGGCAAAGATTGCTGTCAGTCTTAGAGGTATTCAGGTTTGTTATCATGACAGAAAACATTCAATGAAATGTTTTTATTTTTCTGATGTCAATTTTAACATTTAAAAATATATCCTTACATTGAGGTACATGATAATAACTTACCCCTCTAATAACTAGTGAAACCTTCTAGTTGTAGTTATGTTACTATATTAAAATGACCTGAACTTGCTTAATCATTAATAAAGAAGTCACAAGCAAGTTTTCCAAGTGTGTATGGGCTAATACTTAGAAAATAATAAATGTAAAAAATTACATAATTTATAAAGTATAAGTGAAAAACCCACAAAACTAAATATAGAGAAATTAATGGCTTCTTTTTTATATCTTCCATAACATTTAAAAAATTAGAAACAACTTTTAGGATAGGACTTAAGCATGTTCTTTATGTTATATATAAAGTAAATATAGAACTGTAAGTTCAGTATGTCATATATATGGTCAAGTCAAAATGTTTTTAAAAATTTCCTGTACTTATATTGTTTCAA
Organism: Mormoops blainvillei; assembly: GCA_004026545.1. NCBI lineage: Eukaryota > Metazoa > Chordata > Mammalia > Chiroptera > Mormoopidae > Mormoops > Mormoops blainvillei. Next base: position 32,927 of record PVJD01008034.1, on the reverse strand, counting down.
TTCAGATTAAAATAAACCACAGTGACTATACATTCCCGTGTGTGTGTGTGTGTGTGTGTGTGTGTGATTATTCCATGCACATAATTCATTGTGTCTGATACCTGCTTTTGGCTTTATTAAGGAACTAAAATTTAAGGAGTGTTTGCATAGAAATCCAAAGGCAGAATCTTTTTTTAGATTTTCATATTTTTCTTTAACTTCTTAAATGACTGATATTTATTGATGGCGTCCAAAGTACTCGATTTAGTTTTTTTATAAAAAGAATTGCCTTTCTATATATACTTTTAAAACATTTTATATAATATTTAAAGAAATGATACATTTTTCCACCCCAGCACAATTGGATTACTTATATTTAAGAATAATAAAAACTGACTCTTTATTCCAAGTTTTACTGAGATGTAATTGACATATAAATTGTGTAAATTTGAGATGTATGTGTTGATTGTATACCTTTATATTTGATTACCATCACAGCATTAGCTAATACCTCCATTATATCACAAAATTACAATTCCTTTTTTGTAGTGATACATTTATGATCCACTCACTTAGGCCCTTCAAATATATAATGCAGTATTATTAATGATAATCACTATGTCATACATTGAATATCTAGAACTTATTTATCTCATAACTAGAAGTTTCTACCCTTTGGTCAATATCTCATATTTCTTTCACACCCCAGCTCCTGGAAACCACCATTCTAGTCTCTGGTTCTGTGAGTTCGTCTTTTTAAATATATGTCCTTTGGCTAACCCATTCACCTTCTTTAATCTAGTCCCTTTCTCCCTCCCTCCCTCCCTGCCCCCCTCTGAAAGCTGTCTGTTCCATGTATCCGATATGTCTCTGTTTCAATTTTGTTCCTCAATATATTTTGTTTTTTGGTATATTTTGTTTATTAGATTCTACACATAGTGAGATAATATGGTATTTGTCTCATTCTGACCTGTTATCTCACTTAGCAAAATAATCTCCAGGCCCATCTATTCTTTTGAAAAGATAAGATTTCCCTCTAGTGTATGGCTGTGTAGTATTCCATTATGCAAATGTACCACAGCTTTTTATCCACTCATTTACTGATGGACACTTGGGCTCTTACCAGATCCTGGTTATTGTAAATAACACTGCAATGAACATAGGGGTGCATACATTCTTTGAAATCAGTGTCTCTGCCCATTTTTTAATTTGGTTATTTGTGGGGAGGTGGTTCCCTGACAAGTATGCGTTCTTACACATTTTGGATATTAACCCGTTTTATGACCTCTGGCTTGCAAATATCCTCTCCCATTTTGTAGGTTCTCTTTTCATTTTGTTAATGGTTTCTTTTGCTGTGTGGAAGCTTTTTGGTTTGATGTAGTCCCCACTGTTTATTTTTCTTCTGTTATCTTTGCTTTTGGTGTCAAATGAAAAACAAAAAACAACTAATTGCCAAGATCGATGTCTAGGAACAAAACTGAGTCTTCATAAATTATTTCACTGGTAGAAACAGTGAAATTGCCCAGGAGCTAAAATATTGCTAAATAGTTGAGTTTGCAGTCTGAAAAGACAGTGAGTATATTTTACATAAGTAATTGAAATTGGTTAATTCAGCAAGTTGGTTAAGTGAAGAGTGATTAATATATTAGTTCTAGAACAAGATCAAGGTATGTAAGGTTTTGTGAAACAGTTTTCAGGAAGCAATGCACAATGACTTCCAGATTTCATTATCACAAATAAGAGCTAATAGCTACAAAATTATAAACCAATCTATATTATATGGATGTTTGCAACCTAATTAATTAAGATGGTCATTTTAATTGTCAAGAATACTGGAAGGTAGTTATAATGCCTCACTCTGCAACCTTGAATTTGTCACTTTATTATCTGAGCTGTGATTTTTTTTCCTTCAATCTTTAAAATGAATGGTAGGGATATATTAGCCCTCTAGCATCAAAAAAAAAATCTATATATTCATCAACCTGAAAATTTTGATACATGAATACTACCCAAGCTGCTGTTGACTTGGGGTATATTTATTAATGACATTGATGATGTGAAAATTTTATTATTTTGTCCCTTGTATGCCTAGCCACCTGTCTCAGAATGAAGATGCAAAATAAAACTAGGCAGAATTAGATAACAGATCCATATAACCCACAGACTCCATACTGAGTTTCGTACTAATACTAAAAATAATAGTCATGATTTCCTGGCTGCTGGCTAAGTGCCAGGCATTGGGCTAGGTTTTTCAAACACAGTAAATGTATCCTTATAATGACACTAAGAAGGATGTGTCATGACCTCTATTTTATAAGAAATGGAAACCTAAAATCAAAAGGTCAAATAAAATGTCCAAGATCAAAGAGCTGCTTAGCTGTAGCTCTCGGGTTTAAGCCAGCTCTGTTTGACTTCAATAACTCTGTTGTTTCCACTATCATATGTACCTTTTAAAACAACAAACATGACTAAGACAGCTCAGTCCAAATGAAGAACAAATCCAAAATCTCTGGCTAATAATACCAGTACTATATTTGTGTGTGTTTGTGTGATTTCTATTGAAAAAGACTTAAAAGACAATACTGTATGAGGAATGGTGTCAACTGTGCGAGGCACTAAGCTTCATGGGAATTTTAAGCCACCAGGTGTTTTTTGTTTTTTTTTTCTCTTTGTCTGCCCTATTCAGAAATTTCCATAATAAAAATTACTTTCCTAAGGCATATGACTTTTTAAGTTATCTTTTTCTACTAGTTAAAAATGTTTATGATGAAAATTTACTCTTCTAACATTGTGGATGTTTGTTCATCTCAAGGAGAAGTTCTGCAGATCTTATGTGGAGGTGATTGAAGCAAAGAATTGTGTTTCCCCTAATACCATATAATATATTCTTTGGTAGAACACAAGAATATAAAATATCATGAAACACAGAAAAATGTGGAATTGGTAGTAAGCAACATAACTGGGGATAGCACAGATCACAGACTGTCAATGAAGCAAAAAAAAAAATTCAGAGAAGGCATTAATCAGTAATTTACTTATCTATCCCTTTTTTTTTTTTGACAGTTCAGGCTATTATATGAATAAATATGTTATGATGATGTTATGATGTTATGCTATATGTTATGATGATGGATAAAGAAAACAATAGTTTCCAGAGGAAGTAATGTTCAGGCAAAGTACCCATTTATGATATTTTTTTTAAAGTTTCCTGCTCCAGTTAAGGCTTGTCACGGGGTGTGACCTCCCTGTTATATCACTGAGAAAATAAGGGGTCAATATAATCTCTTAAGTTTCTGTCAACTAAACTTGTCACTTTCTCTGTTATACCAGGGACTCCAAACAGTGACATCAGGGCCAGCTTGGCAGACTGTATCCTTGAGAGTGTCTTAGTCCTTATGACAAATATAATGAGACCAAGATACCAGTTGTTATGAGAGCAAAATATTTTCATTCAAACACAAAATCTGTGCTTTTTTAATTCTGAGGAATCATTTCAAAAAAGATTTCAGATTCTGTTTGTCATCTACGAATAAGGTTTGGAAATTTCATATGGCACAAAGAGGCTTGTATACTTCTAATCACTCCAAAAAAAAAAAAAGAAAAGAAAAATAAAAAGAACAGGGTTCTTATTGATGGATCTGGGAGGAAAGAAAATCTTTAGCCAAATGACACTACAGACTCAAGTGAGAACAATTTAGATTCTTGATTTCCCTTTGTTCAATTTAATATCAATTCGTCCAAGGCATTTTAGTTGCAATTATAATTGTTTTACAACTGCCTTGGAAGCTTGTCATATTGCAGCACTTACAGAGATGCTATCATAATAGCTTGTCTGAAGAAAGCTTCAGTAAAGCCCTAAAATAAACACTCACGAGTTGGCAAGGTCACAAATTGATAAAGTACAAGCGAACTGGAAATTCACTAGGTAAACAAAAATGCCAAGTCATTTAAAAACAATGAAAAATAGGTCACTGCTTTTATGTGTGCCAATCACACCAGGATTCTAAAATGAAGCCTAGTAATTTCTTACTAAGGACTTAGTTAACTAAAATCTTTACATGTTTTTAAGGCAATGTAACAAAAATATACTATCATGCAAGATACAAAAATATAGTAATATATTAACACACAAAGGCTTCTTAATGCTGGAGATACCTTTAAAAGCCTCTTAAATCAGCTCAAAGGGGAAAGAATATCACCACCAAGTACTGCCAGCTCTAGTGAGAAAGTTGTTTACTACATGCAGCAAAACAAGCAGACCGTGGCCCAGGGGAGCACGTCATCACAGCTTTTTAATGGCCTATCCATATTACCTTGTGACAACTGGGAGCCCAGCACCTCCAGGTCTGTGCAGCGTGGCTGGGTGACTGTGAACCTGAATGATCTCATCTCCTAGGAACAGGTCTGGCTGCTTCGGCAGTCTATGCACAGAGTCCAGCAACTCGTTTGTATAGATTGCAGTGTTGGTAAAGATATAAGAGAGGTTTTTCCACAATATACTCTTTTCTCCTAATGGCGCTATTATACTTTCTGTATGTTATACAGCAATGAGGCTACTGAGTTTTCTTGTGGTGCTTTACATCTTACCTTAATCCTTAATACCTCAACCACTCCTCAGCTTGTCTTATGCTTACGAGGTGCACTGGACAATATTCCCAATTTCTGGTAAAATGGACTTGATTTTTCCTCACTTGAAAGATTTTTTCCTAATTAGCATGATTTAACTTTTAAGCAAATAGTTTTTAATTAAAATATTAAAATAGAGTCTTCATCCACGGCATTGCAGAACTCATTTGAGTAATATTCATAAAAGTAGACTTTTTGATTTTAGAGATGGAACAGTGGTATTTTCAACCTGGCAGTCCACAAGTTAATCTGTAATTTTACTGAGACCCAACTTTGGATCATAATACATTAAAATGTGCAAGATTAAGTCTCATAGGTGGTATATAATAAAACAAATAAACTGATTTTCATATCTCAGTGTGACTAATTCTTTATTTGTCTATGAATACATGTTTTAGTGAGTGGGAGAGAATAATATGTTCTTATTTGAAAATGGAAATTCAGAGTTCCTATGAATATCTCTTGTAAAAGTCAAGGATCTAATAGCAAATGGCAAATATCAAAAACTTATTGCAGATACATCTCAATAACCATGAAATTTTATTCAACATAAGCTTCCTTCTTACACAGCCTTCCAGGTAACCTTACCAACCTATCATAACAGGCATGAGAAATAAAATTTAATTATCATCCTCAGTCTACTAATACGAAGAGGCACTGACAGGGTCTCTTTTATTTGATATTTTCTGTACATTGTAATATATTACAATCTAAAAGCTGTTAATAAAATGAAATAAGTTAATTGCACTAAAAGAGAGCTTGAAGACATGGGGAAAAGGGCAGTAGAATTATTCCAACTGTAAGTGATTTAGAAAATCCCTCTATATTAGCATATTACTTTAAAAACATCTTAGAAAGCTTTGTGGGAAATAGGTGCTGAATGGTCATAAGCTCCACATCTTATTAATGTGAGCATCTGTTACTGCGAGTTCAGCGTTCAGTCTATCACATGCGGTTATTTGCTAGACTTCCAGGGTTGCACCTTCAGCACAAGGAACCCGCAGTCACTATTAACTCTCTTCCAAATCATGCAAAATTAATCAATTTCATCTTTTAATGTACTCTGTAGATGTTTAAATATGATAAATGTCATAGACTCAACAACTGAACTCAATACATGTAAGTAGAATCATAGGTGCTTAAGCATTTCTACAGAGATTGCTGAGTATTTGACTTTGGTTGGTACAGGGAAGTTCTCTAGGCCTTGGCCTACAGTGACATGGCTCTCCTTCACCCTAACCTTTTAAGAACAGTTTTTAAGCTGATGTGAAGAACAAGAGAGAAAAAAATAATTGTCCGTTTCAAGCTGAAAAATGAAAGATGATGGCAGAGTAGGTGGAAGCTACTAGATACAAAAATTCTCAACAAAATATTAGAAAACCAGGTGGAGCAATACATTAAAAAGACCATATACCACAATGAAGTGGGGTTTATTCTTGGGAGACAAGGTAAGTACACTATCCAAAAATCAATAAGCATGATACACCACGTAAACAAAGAGAAGGAAAATATCAATAGGTACAGAAAAAGCATTTGATAAAATCCAGCACCCATTTATAATAAAAACTCTCAGCAAAGTGGTAATAGACAGAACACAGCTCAATGTAATAAAGGTCATATATGACAAACCCACAGCCAGCATCATATTCGATGGGCAAAAACTACAAGTGTTTCCCTTAAGACCCAGAAAAAGATACAGATGTCCACTTCACCACTCTTATTCAACAGAGTACTGGAAGTCCTACCCACAGCAATCAGGCAAGAAGAAATAAAAGGCATCCAAACTGGAAAGGAAGGAGTTAAATTGTCATTATCTGCAGATGACATGACACTGTATATAAAGAACCCTAAAGATTCCACCAAGAAACTACTGGAACTGATAAATAAATTAAGTACATTAGCAGGACACAAAAATAAATATCCAGAAATAAATTTCATTTCTACACACAAATAATGAACTATAAGAAAGGGAAACTAGTAATTCCAGCCAAGATGGAGATGTAGGTAGGTATACTTCGATTCCACACACAACCAAAAGAAGGACAGCAACAAATTTAAAAACAAAGAAAACCCAGAACTGCCAGAAAATTGAACTGCATGGAAGTCCAACAACCAAGAAATTAAAGAAACATTATCCAGACTGGTAGGAGGGGCAGAGACGGGCAGCCATGACAGAGGACACAAGAGGCAAGTCAGGGGACCAGGTGTCCACTTGGGTGAGATGGCTGCTGGTGGTTCCAATTCGCATGCAGACAAGCTGGAGTAACTAGCGAGCAAGACAGACCACACAACCCAGGGTTCCGCACAGGAAACTAAGGCCTCAAAACTTGGCTGTAAAAACCTGTGGGGGTTGTGGTAGTGGGAGAAACTCCCAGCCTCACAGGAAAGTTCATTGGAGAGACCCACAGTTCCTAGACTGTACATAAACCCATCCACCCAGGAATCAGCACTAGAAGGGTCCAACTCTCTTGTGGGCAGCAGAGAAAGTGACTGAAAGCAGGGGGTGCAAGCTGAGCAAGCGGCGCTGTCCCTCTCTGACCCCTCCCCCACATACGGTGCCATGACTTGGCAAAGCGGGTTGCCCCACCATGAGGAATACCTAAGGCTCCACCCCTTACAACATAACAGGTACACTAAGACAAAGAAATATGAACCAAATGAAAGAACAGATCAAAACTCCAGAAAAACACAACTAAGCGACGAGGTGATAGCCAACCTATGAAATGTAGAGTTCAAAACAGTGGTAATCAGGATGCTCACAAGAATGGTTGAGTACGAACATAAAACAGAGGAATAAGTGAAGGCTATGCAAATTGAAATAAAGAAAAACATACAGGGAAACAACAGTGAACGAACGGAAACGAGAACTCACATCAACAATTTGGGAAAGAAGAAATACACATTCAACCAGGACAGAATGAAGAAACAAGAATTCAAAAACAATGAGGAGAGGCTTAGGAACCTCTGGGACAACTTTAAATGCTCCAACATTCAAATCATAGGGTGTCAGAAGGAGAGGAGGAAGAGCAAGACATTGAAAACTTATTTGACCAAATAATGAAGGAAAACTTCCCCAACCTGGCAAAGGAAATAGACTTCCAGGAAGTCTAGGAAGCTCAGAGAATCCCAAAGAAATTGGACCCAGGGAGGAACACACCAAGACACATCATAACTAAATTCTCCAAGATTAGAGATAAGGAGAGAACCTTAAAAGCAGCAGCAGGAAAGGAGACTGTTAGCTAAAAAGGAGTGCTCATAAGACTGTCAGCTGATTTCTCAAAAGAAACCTTGCAGGCAAGAAGGGGCTGGAAGGAAGTATTCAAAGTCTTGAAAAGCAAGGACCTAGATCCAAGATTACTCTATCCAGCTAAGCTATCTTTTAGAATGGAAGGGCAGATAAAGTGCTTCCCAGATGAGGTAAAGTTAAAGGAGTTCATCATCAACAAGCCCTTATTAAATGAAAGGTTAAAGGGCCTAATCCAAGAAAAAGAAGATAAAAACTATGAACAGTAAAATGACAACAAACCCAACTGTCAACAACCGAACCTAACAAAAATAAAACACAAATTAAGCAAACAACTAGAACAGGAACCGAATCAGAGAGATGGAGATCACATGGAGGGTTATCAGTGGGGAGGGGGAGGGGGAGAATTGGGGAAAAGGTACTGGGAATAAGAAGCATAACTGGTAGGTACAAAATAGACAGGGGGAGGTTAAGAATAGTATAGGAAACGGAGAAACTAAAGAACTTATACGTACCACCCATGGATATGAATTAAGAGCGGGGGATGATGGAGGGAGGGAGTGCAGGGTGGAGGGGGAGAAAAGGGAGAAAAAAATGGGACAACTGTAATAGCATAATCATAAAATAAACATTAAAAAAAGAAAGGGAAACTAAGAAAAGAAAACTATTTAAAACTACATTAAAAATAACCAAAAACAACTAGGGTTAAATTTAACAAAGGATGTAAAAGGCCCATACTCAGAAAATTATAAGAAACTGAAGAAGACAATTGAAGAATATACAATTAAGTGGAAACATATACAATGTTCATGGGTAGGAAGAATTTGCATCATTAAAATTTCTATATTACACAAAGCCATCTAAACATTCAATGTAATTTTTAGTGAAAGACCAATGACATATTTCACTGAACTATAACAAATATTCCAAAAACTTATGTGGAATCACAAAGGACATTGAATAGCCACAGCAATCTTGAGAAAGAAGAACAAAGTTGGAGGAACAGAGCTACCTGATATCAAACTATACTACAAGGTCATAGTAATCAAAACAACATTGTATTTGCATAAAAAGAAAGATAGATCAATGGAACAGAATAGAGAATCCAGAAATAAACCCACACCATTGTGGTCAATTAATATTTGACAAAGGAGGTAAGAACATACAATGAGGTACTTATAGTCCACTCTATAAATGGTGTTGAGAAATCTGGACAGGTGTGTGCAAAAAAAAAAAAAAAGAGAGAACTAAACCACATTCTTATATCATACAAAAAAATAAACTCAAAATGCATTAAAGACTTAAGTATTAGACTCAAAACCATAAAAACCCTAGAAGAAAACATAGGCAGTAAAATCTCATTCATTCCTCATAGCAATAGTTTTATTGATATATCTCCTCAAGCAATGGAAACAAGCACAAAAATAAAATGTAACTACATCAAACTAAAAAGGGTTTTGCACAGCAAAGGAAACCGTCAACAAAACAAAAAGATAAACTGCTGAATGGGAAATCATATTCACCACTGATACATCTGATAAGGGGTTAATATTCAAAATGTATAAAAAATCTTATAAAACTCAACACCAAACAACAATCTAATTAAAAAATGGGCAAAAGACCTGAATAGACACTTCTCCAAAGAGGACATAAAGATGGCCAATAGACATATGAAAAGACGCTCAATGTCACTAATCATCAGAGAAATGCAAATTAAAGTCACAATGAGATATAACCTCACACCTGTCAGAATGGCTATCATCAAAAAATCAATAACCAACAGTGCTGGTGAGGATGTGGAGAAAAGGGAACCCTAGTGCACTGTTGGTAGGAATGCAGATTAGTGTAGCCACTGTGAAAAACAGTACGGAGTTACCACAAAAAAATTAAAAATGGAACTGTCTTATGACCCAGAATTCCACTTCTGGGAATATACACAAAGAAGTCCTATTTTGAAAGAAATATGCACCACTATGTTCATTGCAGCATTATTTACAATAGCCAAGCACTGGAAGCAGCCCAAGTGCCCATCTGTAGATGAGTAGATAAAAAAGCTGTGGTACATTTACTCAATGGGATACTACTCAGCCATACATGTTGCTTTTGCAACAGCATGGATGGACCTGAAGAGCATTATGCTAAGTGAAATAAGCCAGTCAGAGAAAGAAAAATACCATATGACCTCAATTAAATGTGGAATCTAATTAACAAAATAAACCAGCAAACAAAATAGAAAGAGATACATAGATACTGAGAACAGACTGACAGCTGTAAAAAAGGACGGGGTAGGGAGTTTGGATGAAAAAGATAAGGGATGAAATGAAAAAAAAGGGAAAGAAAAGGAAAGGAAAGGAAAGAAAAAAGTCTTCATAGACAGACAACAGTATGGTGATTTTCAGAGGAAGCAGGGGTGGTATTGGATATGGGGACGGGTAAGGCAGGATAAACAGTGATGGAAGGAAACTTGACTTGGGGTAGTGAACATACAATTGAATATGCAGATGATGTATTATAGAATTGTACCTCTGAATCCTATACAATTTTATTAGCCAATGTCACCCCAATAAATTCAATAAAAAGTAAATAAATAAAAATGAATACCTTGGTTGAAAATTACAGTTCTAAAAAACTACTTAAACTGAAACAGAGGTCTTTTTTAAAGGCATTATTTAGCAAAGAAATATTACATGCAGTCCATCTTTTCCTAGAATCATAACATATTTAAAAGATATGTTCTATCAAAGAGATTTTATCAAGTACTTCATGTTTTTTTGTTACCTTATTTTCTAGTGAGCCAATAGGATTTCTCAACTAAAATGGCAAGTTTATAATATAAAATTTATCTTGGCTAAAGATATGGGTAGTTTTTAAAAAATTATGAAATCTGATTATACCAATTAGATAAATCTTCAATGAACCTTTCACATTGTAAATTAATTTTATACTACTGTTTTTCCTTTTGACCTTTCTAATTAAATAATAAAGTGTTTTCAAAAGTGATCTTTAAAATTTGTAAAGCAAATTTATGAGCTTGAACAATTAGATATGAAATTAAATTTTTCCTAGTTTCATTTAAGATTGACAGGTATATTTATTATAATAACCTGAGATATTACTAAGATAGGAGTCAATTACTTACATTTTGAGATGTACAATATTTTGTTTTTGTAATGTATCTAGTACCTAGAGCATTTTTGTGCCTCCCTCAAGTAAACTGATTCATTCTATTTTCAAATATAGAATTAAGATAATCATTTAAAGTAATGAGTTTTAATAATTTTTATAATTAAAGTTAACTCTAAATAAAAACCTTTAAATATTATAAGAACATCCAAGGTCTGTCTTGAAAAAGTCTAACCATTGTTTGGAATGAGAACGGTTTGCACGATAATCGATGTAACCTGGCAGCCAAGGAGAGTGTACTGGAATGTGCATGTGTGAACAATGACAACTTCACTGTACTAGTCAGTGGGGGCAGTAGATGTTGTAGTGAGCATGTGCACTGTGTGGACTTCGCATTCAAAATGACTGAGTGAGTAGAGCAATGAATATGCATGAAATTTTGTGCGAACCTTGCACATTCATCTGCCCAAACTACTCAGATGATTCAGAAGGCCTGCAGCTATGGGCAACTGGTGATAGACAGCTTCATCATGACAATGCACCCACTCATGCATCATCTCTCGTGCAGAGTGTTTTGGAGAAATATCAAATCACTCAGGTGACTCAGCACCCCTAGAGCCCAGAATTAGCACTTTGTGTTTAAAAGCCAGATTTCTGGCTTTTCCCAAAACTAAAATCACCTTTGAAAGAGAAGAGATTACAGATCATCGATAAGATTCAGGGAAATATGATGGGGCCACTGATGGCTACTGGGAGAATGTGTGAGGTCCCAAGGTGCCTACTTTGAAAGGGATTGAGGTGTCATTGTCTTATGTACAATGTTACTTGTATCTTGTATCTTCTTCAATAAATGTCTTTATTTTTCATAGTACATGGTTGGATACCTTCTGGGCAGACCTCATATATAACCAAAATGAAATAAAAATCATCCTTATTACTTGAATTACTAATAAAGTTTACTTTGGTTGTTTCACCAAATAAACTATCCTTGTGGCCATAAACATTGTTTTATTGCCTTCACATTTTCTTTTATTTTATAGAAATGTTTGGCAAAAAGAAAACATAATGTTTCAGAAAATGATTTTAATATGTGATAGAATATAATGACTTGTATTTGAATAAAATAGGATTTAAACTGTCTGATAAAGAGGAAACTAGGTCAGTTAAAATTTTCCTCTTTCAATTACAGGGTGAAAAACTCACTCATTCAAGATTTTTATTACTTTAGTATTCATGGCAATTAGAACAATGACTAGGCTGAAGTTTTTAGTTATATTCTCTCTAAAGAAAATTTTTACTCTTCAACACAGTCTCCTTTCCCCTATACCTTTTTATTCCTTATTATGAGAATACTTTCTTTTAGCATGCATCCATAGAACCCCGAGTTTATAATTTATGATTAGTTCAATTAAATAGTTGATGAAAAATCTCTTCATTCGTCCATAATTCATGCATTCTCACCACTTACCTGCTTCTCCCTTGGTTTACTCCCCAAGATGGAAGAGTGATAAGCTCCTGCTTATGAGGGATCTGTTCTCAACCATTCGTTCATTGCAGCTTTCGAGAGTGACTCTCTTTACATCGCTGTGCTGCGCTTTTTGGGTAGTCAGCAATAAACAAGATAAAGTCTCTGGTATAAAGTCACTTCTATTATAATTGTGAATCAACCCAGTAAATACAGGGGTGGGCAAGTATAGGTGTACAATTGTGAATATGCAAAACACAGTTACTCTTATATTATTGTTTATTCGTTATTATCTGTACTATAACTATAAGCCTACTTTTGCCCACCCCTGTATGTTTACATCACCTAATCATAAGAAGCTCCACAAAAATCAATAGAAGTGCAGCTAATCAAAGTGGAAGGTAGAGGTCAGGAATCTGTGTATATGTGTGATAAAAGGACCTCCCAGGGAGATTAACAGTGCAAAGATTGTTTGTGTTCCAATGCTGTACCTTTTTTTCTTAGTAAAATATATATTTAGTTTATGCATTAGAATCAGTTTGTTTTCAAACCCACCTATCACGCTTTCTACCAGTACAGTTTTAGGTGCTTTACTAAAATTTTGGTGTCTTAGCTTTCTTATCCGTAAAATGGGATTTAAGTAGTGGTAAACCTCTGTAAGTTGTAGAAATTAATGAGATACTACAAGTTCTAAGTAAAACCCTGAAATAGTTTTTGACACATGGCAAGTGCTCAATAAGTGTTCGTTATTGTCACCGTCATGGCCATTGTGGACTGTTAAGAAAATATTTTAGTAGCCCTTCAGGGTACTTACTGGCTCTTTTAACACATTATGCTGAAAACATGAGGTTCTGGGCTAAGAGAAATCCTTGGGACATGAGTTTACAATGTATGGATAGAGAACTCAAGAAGAGAAATTTATCTAAGTCAGGAGGTATGTGTTTTCATATCAAGACACTGAGACCCAGGGCCTTGGAGACATCACTAGATCATAGAAGTCAGGGGTAAATGGGTTCACTGTCCTTTGAAGAGATTCACATTTTTAAAAAGTTACAGTAAGAACCCAGTATCCTTATCTTCCAACCTCCAAAGAAAAAGAAATTCTCCTTAATTTTTCAGGATATGTAGTGAAGGTAGCCGCCCTTTTCTTCCATATATAGGTAGATAAAATCCATTTGTGCCCTGGCTGGTGTGGCTCAGTGGATTGAGCTCCGGTCTGTGAACCAAGGGGCTGTCAGTTCATTTTCCAGTCAGGGCACATGCCTGGGTTGTGGGTCAGGTCCCCAGTAGGGGACGTGTGAGAGGTAACCACACATTGATGTTTCTCTCCCTTACTTTCTCCCTCCCTTTCCCTTTCTCTAAATAAATAAATAAATAAAATCTTTAAAGGAAAAAAAACACATTAAAAAATCCATTTGCTTTCATCCCCTCTTGTATGGAGTGTGAGGCCACTCACTTGGGAGATTTTACCATCTAGATTTCATCATGTGCTCTAGGAATATGCACTGGGGGAAAGGAGTCAACACAGCTACTAATGATTAAACTGTCTCTCATCCATAACATCTTGGGTAAAATCAACAACTATGAGTATTCCAAATCCAACAATTATCATCATCCTCATTCTCCTTCTCATCATCATGGCAGAAAATAGTTATAATCTAGTGGCTTTATAAGTCAAAAACCTGTTTCTTTCCTTCTGGGCCCAAGGTTAGACTGTATTTTTCAGCCTCTGTTGAACATTCGTATAGCCACATGATTAAAAGTTGCCAATAGAATGTGGGTAGAAGTGAATGTTGTCTCCAGGTCCATAAAATATACTCTTCAATTCTTTACATAGTTTCTCCTCCTTTGTCTGCAATAAAAAAAAAAAGTCTGAAATTTTATATGATAATTGAACCATTAGATAGAAGTAGCCTCGCATCAGGTAAGGCCATATGAAGAAGCCTTTCTCTAACCCATCCCTGCGATCTTCATTATTCTTAGATGTAAGTGTGAAATAAATCCATTTGTTGTATAAGCCTCCAAGATTTTCATGTGCAGGAGGGATGTTATAGAAGTTAGTTTATGTTGATACAGAAATTGAGTCTTCCTAATTATTATGAAAGACTCCCAGTTGTAGGTGAGTTCTTTGCATCCTCTCCTCTCCAAAGGAACTCAGCCATGACTCTAGACAAAAAGCAAAGGACAGACAGGGTGTATAGGTTTCTGTAGGTAATGCATGTGTGAAAGAAAGAGAATGGGGTAGAAAAAGAGAAGGAAATTGGGTAATTTATAAAACATAGTTGTACAATTTCTGTTATTCTTTGTAGCTTCTCTCTCCTCGCTTATATGACTCTACACTATAATCTTTAAAAATTACAATCCATTTTTTAGTGTTTAATCCAATTAAACATTAGTTCACATTCCAGTCTGGATTTTTCAGCTATTGAGTTTTCTAGGTCTTTTTTAAGAGAAAAAAATAAAATAAAAGGACTTTGATAGTATGCTCTACGAAACAGGCTTTTATCTTTTCTTTTCTAAATATGCACCTAAATGCAAATGGTCAGGCGTTATACACATTATTCTGCAATTTACTTTTGTTTTAATTTAACTATTCTAGAAGTTTCTTAATATCACAATATATAAAGCTGCTTTGTTCTTTTAATATCTGAATAATATCCCATTTCATAGAGATACCTTAATCATTTAACACATCCCCATTGATGGACATTTAGGTTCTTTTTAAAAATTTTATTTTGCAATTATAAACTGTACTGCAAAAACATTTTTTATATAACTCTTCACAAAGGAACAAGAATATGTCCCAAACAGTAGTTCTCAAACTTTAGCATGTGTAGAACTACCTGGGGGACTTGTAAAAACATGAACTGTTGGGTCCCACCTGCTGAGTTTCTGATTCCGCGGGTCTGGGGTGTGACCCAAGAAATTACCCTCCAAGCAAGTGTCCAGGTGATGCTAACATGACTGGCCCAGGGAACCACACTTTGAGAACCTCCGCTCTAGGATACCCAATGAAATTGCTCTATCAAGGGCTATGTGTTGTTAATTCTCTTCATCCCTATTTCCCGGTGGCCTGGTTAAATATGAAATACATGTGTCACGTGTGTAACTGTCTTAATCTTCACAACAAGTGTTTAAGGTAAATGTGTGCTGAAGCATCACTTGTTTTAAAAGCACTTTTATAATAAAAATCATTTAAAAATCACCTAAAAAGCAAAATGTGAACTTTTGACCTTTTTTTTTTAATGACAAGAAAATCTGAGAAAGAGAACACCTCATTTTCTCACCCAACTGTCAATTTCGTTCATGGATTAGAGATTCAGGAAGATGTGGGTTTAGGGACAGAGGGAGTTACGCACCATCTGGCTAACAAAATACATAAAAATAGTAAGAGCCTTGGCTTCCTAAATGAAGTGTATGTTCAATCTAACAATAAGAATTCATTTTAAATTGAATGGTCTGCCTCTTGAATATTCTGATTTCTTCCTTAAACTTTCAATCACCATCTCTTATTTCCTTAAATCAATTAAAAATAACAATACAATATAGAACATTTTTACTTGTACACCTAAAAGACAGATTTATAGATTATGCTGACCCCAACTCCTATTGCTTAGCCAAAGGCTCCTGCAATGTGCTCTTCTATCCCTTGATGCTAACACTTTCCCTTGAGGTTATGTGGGGAAGGTCTACACATCTTCCCTTCAAATGTTCTACATGCCGCTGACAATGGTGAGTCACTGTGGCCCTTCTATCCCTCCGGCACTTCTCTCAGTCAACAACAATGATAAGTAACAGCAAGGTAAAGGGCTCTTTATCACCGAAGTATGGTTATCAAGTTCAGGTAAAATATAACCCAGTAGGCAAATGGACAAAAAAAAAAAGTATAAATTGGAATAACTAATGGAAAGAAAAAGTTACAACTATTGATGTTACCAGGAAAGTCAGATCTGAAAATTAGATTTGAAGGCCAAAAATACTGAAACATGATTTACTCTCTGGTATAGATATATTAAAAATGCACATGGATCTTAAAGACCTGTAAGGTAGCAGAAAGAAGACAAATTTCTTTCCCAGGAACTTTTGATTATAGATTGCTTGTGGGACCAAGCAGTTTAGGAACTACATTACCACAATCCCTAAATAGTCATCCGTGTATTTCTTATCCCATCTTCCTACTTCAGACTAATAATTCCAGGAAATACATCAGATCCATAATCCATGTATACTACAGCTCCATGGTCCCCTGATACCATGTTTTTTGACACTCATATCTGAAATTATTTTTTCTTTCCTCTTGTTAGGTGCCCTGGTGTTACATTATGAGTCAATTAATTTTATTTTTTAGGCATCCTACCCACAGATACACACATTCAAGCAGAAATATACACATAAGCATACTTCCTATTAAACATATTACTAATTTTAAAATAATTATGGAGATTTGGCAATCCCTTGAGCCTCCACTTCACATACCACTCATCAACTAAAAAAATAATAAACGTAACTTCAACTCTAAAGTTGCTTCTTCCTAATGCAAACCAATTAAAAAATGGGCAAAAGATGTGAATAGATATTTCTCCAAAAAGGACATACAGATGGCCAATAGACATAAGAAAATGTGGTCAATATCACTAATCATCAGAAAAATGCAAAGAAAAAACACAATGAGGTACCCTCTCACACCTGCCAGAATGGCTATCTCCAAGAAATCAATAAAAAACGAGTATTGGTGAGGGTGCTGGGAAAGGGGAATCTTTTTGCACTACTGGTAAGAATGCAGATTGGTGCAGCCACTGTGGAAAGCAGTATGGAGATACAGCAAAAAATTAAAGGTAGATCTGCCTTTCGACCCAGCGACCCTGCTTCTGGGAATATATCTGAGCAAACCCAAAACACTAATTTGAAAGAACATAAGCACCCCTATGTTCATTGCAGCATTAATTACAATCACCAAGATATGGAAGCAGCCCAAGTGTCCATCAGTAGATGTGTGAATAAAACAGCTGTGGGACATTTACCCAATGGAATACTACTTGGCCATAAAAAGAAGATTTTACCTTTTTTGACAGAATGGGTAGGCCTGGAGAACTTTATGTTAAGTGAAATAAGCCAGTCAGAGAAAGACAAATACCATATGATTTCATTCATATGTGGAATCTAATGAACAAACTGATATAATAAGCAAAACAGAGACAGCCTCACAGATGAGAAGCAGATAACAGCTAGTGGAGGCGGGGGAGGTTAGGGGGTGGAGGGACTGAGCAAAAAGGAAAAAGGAATTACGGACATGGACCACAGTGTGGTGATTGCTGGGGGGTTAAGAGGACTAAATGTTAACGGAAAAAAAAATACAAAAAAGATTAATTTTTTAAAAAAACTTTAAAAAATAGGAATTTGTAAATAAGCTACTATAAAACAGTTATATAGAAATTTTCGATTCATAAAAGTCATTGTTTTAAACTTCAAGAACCATTATATATTATACCGCATAAAGATCTCTTGCTCACAACAGGTTTTATTACGTTAATATTTTGTTCTTATATTTAATCAACAAATACTTATGACAACTCAATAAAATTAATTGAAGGCAGGGAAAAACTGTTCCTTACTTCAAGAACATCACTCTCATTTCCAAAAGATCTCAATGGCATCCTAAAAGTTAGATCACTATATAAAGCTATTATTGCATTATATACTTAAATTTTCATTGAAAAGAACAGATTAATTCATCATCTGACATCATATACTTGCTGCTTATATCTAATACAGAGTATTTTATATCATATTTTAGTTTTTTTCTAAAACACACCAAATATTATGAATTATGTCACAAAATTTTTATATATTTTGGATAATAAAGTTTGCTTATAAAAGGAACTACACTTTTAGTTGAAAGCATGTGGTAAAAAATTACCTATAATTAATTTAAAATTGACATATTATAAAAATTATAACAGAAAAACATCTACAAATCAATTAATTTTTTTAAGTAAATGTCTTTTGGATTGAAATAAAAGAATAATAGAAGTTGAAGATATTCCTGAACTGAGATAATAAAGGTGGAAATAAATTGTACAATTACTTAACATTTTCTGTCCAAATAAACCAGTGATATGATTAAGTTGATTTGTATAATTTAGTGAAGTAATTTCATTAGCCTAGACTAAAAAACTAATCAATAGGAGTATTTAGATGTGTCAGGATAGAGATAGGAGGCAGAGTCATATTTTGGAGAAAGGTAGATTTGGGACACTTTAAAAATTCAGTGAAAGTAAAAATATAAAACGTGGGTTGTGTGTTCCATTCAGTGCTGTTGTATATACTAGGTACTCAACAAATACTTTATGCCTTAAATAATTAAATGATTCATCATCTATTTTAACTTTAGTATAGGAATTATAAGATAAATACATAATAAGAAAGAATATTGCATTGGATCAAGGAAGGATCAAATTAATAAAATGGTACTTACAAAGTAAGGTTATAGTAGTGGAAACTTTTATTTACCCAGATAGGCAAAGCATCTATCATTGGCCACAATAAAAATGTCTGTATTGGTATTTGAAGTAAATCTTATTACTGACCAAATTAAATATATTCCTGAAACAACAATGGGAAATAATATTAGAGCTACAATTTATTAAAATAGAAAGTATGACTGAATAGTAACTTGTACCTGGTAAATTGGACTCATTAGACTTGGAATAAATAAATAATGGAAATTATATGAAGGGGTGAAACATGATTTTTAAAATCCAGTTTTCATAATGAATACTTCAAAACCTGGGAAAATCTTCAAAAACAAAGAGAACAAAAATTCTGAATGTTGCTTTAAGATGAATAATAAATATAGTTTAAAAGTGCACAAAAAGCCCTAACCAGACACATCAGTTGTTTAAGAGTGTTGTCCCAATAAGTCAAGGCTGCAGGTTTGATCCACAGTTTGGGCACATACGAGAACAACCAAGGAGTGGAACAACGAATCAAGGTTTCTCTCCCTGTCTCTCTTTTCCTCTCTATCTATCTAAAATCAGCAAATAAGTTTTTAAAAAGTATTTAAAAACATATAACATATTTTCGTGAAAGTACATTAAAAGATCCAGTTGGCAATATCTAGCCATTCTATTTGAAATTTCGCTTCTCTCTTCCACGCGCCTGTCTTTGCTTTCTTTTCTTTTACATTCATTAACTTAACCATGAATCAGGCTCATATTCCTGGGACAAAATTACAGACTCTCTGACTCTGAACTCCCCTTTGCTGTTCAACCTTAATATGGCTTGCCAATTAAATCTTCCCTTTCGGTTTTAAGGGATCTCAATAATATGATCCATTCCTATTCTTATATGCCTTTCCACTCATTCTTCTAGTCACATGCATTATGCGCTGATCTAATTCATATTCCACATCCTATTTTATATATATATTATATGTTGTTATTTTCACTTGAAATGTCATTCTGTTTTCCCTCCATTAATTTAATCATGCTCAAATTTTTCTTGAGTAATCTAGACGTTTTAGTTTTTTTTTTAATTTACAGAACAAAATCTAGCTATTACATTTTCCATGTTAAAGGAAAATAGTTGGAAAATAGAAATCACTGGCAAAAATTCTCCTTAAAGTTAAGGCAAACAAATAATAATTGCAATTTAAACTGTTACTGGTGGTAGACAGAACAGTGAATAACTAAAAATCATAATGCTGAAAGAAGAGGATTAGGGCAAAGGGATTTTGTATGTCTGCCAGAAGATTTCCTCAGTTTTCAGGGAGATATTTTAAATAAACACAACACTTTAATTTAATGTTGATAAGTGGACGGATATAACTGTGCTCAGCTTAATTCTAATTAACTGCTTGGCCTTTATTTCATAGTGCAAATTTAATCGTGTGCAATTAATGGCTTCATTTTAAAAATAAAATAAAATCCTGATAACTTCAGACTGTGTGACAGGATAACGTATAGCCCCCAACAATGCCTAAGTCCTGATCTGTGGGACCCGTGCATGTTAAATTTTGGTCAAAGGGACTTCCCAGATGTGATCACATTGAGGTTTTTGAAATTATCCTGGATTATCTAGGCGGGCCCTAAATGTAACAAAGTATGTTAGAAGAAAGAGGCAAATGGAAGCTTGACTGCAGAGACAGGAGACAATGTGACACCTGAGGCAAGCTGAGATCCTGCTGGTTTTAAAGATGGAAGAAGGGGACACCAGCCAAGGATGACGAGGAAGGCTGCTCTAGAATCTGGAGAAGCCAGTAAGCAGATTTTCCCCTTAGAGCCCTGGAAGGAGCACAGGACTGCCAGCACCTTGACTGGCGCTCAATAGAACTGATTTGGGTTTATGACCTCCAGACCTGTAAGAGAATAAATGTGTGTTGTTCTAAGCCACCACATGTGTGGTATTTTGTTACAGCAGCCACAGGAAACCATTATAATAAACATTATTAAAAATAGTTCCTCATTCACTTTGATCTTGCAGTTCTAGAGACCGTGTGTGTTAGATAAGAAACATTAGAATGGAACACTGTTTTAGTGATACTTACTCCTATTTACATCTGTGAGGAACTGCAAATATCTCTAGCATAATTCTAGACATAAAGCAGGTGTTCATTAATTGTTAGATTGTTTATTTCATCCATACATTTGAGTAACCTGGAGTTATTAGTTTCATAAATTACCAACCTTAAAACTAAAATATATTGTATAGTAAGAAAGCCACGTACATATTTTCCATATAGCTTTTTTTTTTCAATTTTTTTCCAACCCCAGTATAAACTCATGTTGCTAGGCTGGAAAATCAGTGTAGTTTTAGCCAAATTATACAATGTCCAAAAAATATGCTTGGGTTCTTTGAAAGACAGTGCTGAGTAGCTAGATAAAGGTGAATTAGTGGATGCAATTTGTCTAAAGTAGATGGAAAACTTAGCACACATTGTTGAAATTGTACGTCCCAAATGCTTAGGTTTAAAAGTCAGCAAGTCTGGCAAGGGAAAGGCGGCAAGACATTTAAATGCATGTAAAACTTTCTTTAGGAGAAAAGGTATGCTCCGAAAAAAAGTAAACACTGTAACAGAAATAAAAAGGGGCCACTCGATTTTGCAAAAAGCAGTCATAAGAGACTTTCTGTGGTCTGACATATAAATGACCTGGAAGAATGTACAATTCAAAATGAAATGGAGCAAAAGAAATAGCCTACAAATGAACAAGGTCACTTTCTCAAGCAGACAGTGTTTTCAGGTGCTTTGGAGATTTGTGCCCGGGCCACCCTAATGGGCAGAACGTTCATGTTACCGGGAAAAGGCATAAAACCCCAAATGCTAGGAAGTATAGAGATGCTTATTTTTTGAATTTGTAAAATTACCATGAAATATTATCAGGCACAATTCTAAACGCTCAAGTGACCTTGTAGAAATCATAAACCATAGTGGGCTCAAATACCTTACTCTCAAACAAATTTTCTTTAGTTAAATAAATTATGAATTATGAAGCCTGTTAAGTGCCAGATAGTACAATGAGATAATTTCATGTAGAGGAGAATAATCCAAATGTTGCTCAAATTCAAAATGTAAAGGATACTTGTTCTGTGAAGCCTACATACAGGATTATTTGAGCAATTCAATCTTTACAGCATTCAGCAAGTTACCTGAGGTTATGGTCCTCTTTTCCATAACTAAGGAAAGGAGAGGCGGAGCCCTCATTTGCAAGAAAATGAACTAGAAAAAGTAATCTTATTAGGAACCGCCTTTAGCTTGAACTGCAAACAAAGAGCTCAAGAGCGATTGTCAAGAAGACAGTGAGGTCTCTGGTCTTCATTAGCTTTACAGGTCAAACATTGAACCTGCTGTGGCTAAAAAATGAAAGAATTCATTCAGTTGTTTTAAGAAGTTTGAATTTTGTTCTCTAGGCGTAGCTCCAATAGGCCCTCAGCACCTTTTGGAAGATAATATGCAGTCATTTACCATTTTTGTTATTAGAGTCACTTCATCCACAATATTTTCAAAGGAGAAACAAAAATATATATTGATATAGAGATATATCAATATTAGATACCTATATCTATAGATATGTTTGACATATATGTTTGGACTGTAAACAGCAATATGAATATCCTCTAGCATTCTGGGTACTCTACAGTTAATATGTAATGCGCCCAGTACAAAACTGGTCTCTGAGAAGATTTACGAAAAAGGCAGTGCTTACCTGCCTTTGCCTTTGTCTCTTATAGTTAGGTGGAGTTTAGGCAGTATCGGAAACCTTGTAAAACGGCCTCCTGGGGCTGGAGTCACAAGTTGAAATTATTTTAGATGCTGGGTATGGTGAATCTGTGGCAATATGAAGAAGGCGTGCTCTACATGAAATATTCAAATTCAATTTTATTGTATTTGCACTGGCAAGAGAGAATATATCTGTGTATCAGTTTTGCCCTCTATTGATCACTGTTTTGAGGCTTCTGCCCTAGAAGTTATTTTTCAGCATTTGTTGAAAACATATACTGCATCATAAGATGTAAATACTAATTATGCATATACCATAGCATTAGAGAATGTTCTGATGAAAATTCTTATTAACAAAGTGGGGATTAAGACTTAAGGCGCTCAACTAAGAAACGTTTGGTCCCGTCCAGAGTGTCTCTTTTGAACCACAATGGGTCACTCCACCCAGGCTAAGTGATAACGCCCACTGCTTTTCAATTACAGTATTTACTACAAGTACTTAATACTAAACTTGAACTCTGCTTTTGTATTTTAAGTGAAGTATTTACTACTGAAGTTTTTGCCTTCAAGTTCCATAATCTTTTCTTCTGTGGTGTCTAATCTTATAATAATTCTATCCAATGTATTTTTCATCTCAAACATTGTTATTTTCATCTCTAGAAATTCAAATTGCATCTGTTTTATATGCTGTATATTTCTCAACATATTTATTCTTTTTTTCCACATTATTGATTATTTGGAGAACATAATGGTTCTTTTAGTACCCTGGATATTTATTATATTATCTGTGTCCTTTCTGGATATGTTTATAATAATTTATTTTTCTCCTTATTATGGATTCTGGTTTTCTTCTTTGCATACATGGTAATTTTTTTTTTTTTTAATGTTACTAGGTATTAGATTTTTTGTGGAGGAGTAATCCTTTAAATATTTTTTAAAACTTATTGTGATTTGCAACTAAATTACCTGAAAACAGTGTGATAATCTTTTGACTTGCTTTTGGGTTTTGTTATGCAGGACCACAGCAGCCTTAAATCTGTCTAAATTGGCCCCACTACTGAGTCAGTATATTTCTCTCTGTTGCCCTAGGTACCACAAGTTGGCTTTTGGGAATTGGAGTAATTCCTAGAACAGTGTGAGCCCCGAGAACTGTATCGCCTATTTCTGTCCAATAATTCTTCCCCTAGCTTGGAGCCTGTTCCGCACAGAAGTGCTCTGATCAGTACTGAACCGAAGGTTTGGGGGAACGTTCTGCAGACCTCTGAGCTCTGTCCTGTAGTTCTAACATGCTAGGTGCATTGTCCCAGTTGCAGCCACCTCAGGCTGCCCAAATGCTCCATCTCCTCAGGGCATAGCAGCACTGAGCTCTGTTTGGGTTCCTCCTCTCTGCACTTCAGCCAGAGGCTGAAGACTGAAAACTGGGACAATTGCAAAGCCCACCTTGTTTGTTTGGTCTCACTCAGAGATCGCTGCCCTGTGCAGCCTATTGTGTTTTATCCCGAGTTTTAGTTGGTTAAGATAGCAGAATAAATGTGGTCTCTCTTACTCCATCATGGCTAATAAACAGAGTCCTTCCTAAGGTTTTATCAACAGATGTCTGATGAAATAATTTTCCATGTGATCTGATTTATTTTGCCATGAATGAGTGATGCGTCAGTTGTGTTTTTAAACAAAGCATTCTGAGAAATCCATGTTTTTCCATGCAAGGTAAGAAAATAAAAAAATCTTTTTGGTAAAAATAGTTTCTCCCTAGTAGAACTAGGAGGTAAGATAATTCCTGCCTTGGACAATACGGTGACCCAGTGCTGTGTAGAAATGTTAGGCACCTCCCAGTTGCTGAGATGCTGTGGTTTAGCATATGATGTACTCTTTACAGTCCCCAGTTCTAATATAGTTAGGGGGCTGCTTTGTGTGAAAATAAAATAAAATAAAAATAGTTAACCCATGCTGTCTAAATGTAACCTTGCAAAGTTGGAACTTTCTGTATTAAAAATCCTCAAAATGAGGATGATCTAAGAATCCAAAAGTTAGAGTCTTTTTTTTTCTCCATATTAACAATGACTGATCCCCCCTCTTTCCAGAACGGTGGAACACTCCTTACAACAGTTCATAAAATTCCAATAATATCAAAATGTTAATCGCTTTTTAGTCTCTAACATGCTTACAAATAGATATATATTTAATTTTATTCTTACGGGGGACAGAGAAAGGTGATCATTGAAAAAGTGACATATTTTAGATTAAATGCCTCATGATGCCTAATGACTTAGGACTCATCTGGATTTCATATTTGAAACTTTAAATTTCAAAATTAGGCATCAACCTGGGATTCTCAATTGCTACCACTTTTCTTATTTTCCTCTGTGTAAACTTTATTGTTGACCAACACTCATTTGTTGACCTATGTTTTCAAAAATATTACTGTTCCTGTCCCGGACATAGAGGAGGGGGTGACTCATTTTGTGCTGGGAGCAGCTTCACAGGAGGATTACGTTTTGAACCTTAAAAATATATACTATACATGTAGATTCAATATTAGAAAATGCAAAAACATGATGTACTTCTGCCTTGGAACTAATTAGACCTGGAAAGAAAATCTCTGTTGAGTGCCTTACTCTGTCTCTCAGTGTCATGAATAGGTACATGAATCAAAGCATGCTGTCTTCTCAGGGTTTTTGTAGTTTCTCTTCTTTTCTTGGGTCACTCTTTTCCCAGGTATCCACATGGACCACTCCCTCCCATCCAAGTCCCTATGTATATTTCACTCTAGTAATGAGCTTTTCCGTAATATAAAATACTAAATCTTCTCTACTTCTCCACCCATCCATCACTACCCTATTCCCGTTATGTCTTTTCATTTTACTGTTTTCATAGTTCTTGTTACTACATGCAGTTTTTATATATTCACTTTTAATTTCTTTGTTGTCTGCCTTTTCTCACTAGAAAGCCAGCTCTCAGAGGCAATTACTTCAACCAATTTTTCCTACTATTGTAGCCTCAGCTCTATAATGGTGCCAGCATAGTACGTGCCCTGTAAACTCTGAAGAAATGAATAAAGCATTAATACGGTGCCAGATACATAAATAAGTGTTCGGTCAAGTTATGGTCAACTTTTTATCATCACCAAAATTATTACAAGATTTATTAATCTAAGACACAAAATACTTTCAAGCATCTCAATTTCCTGTAAGGTTACATATGAAATTAAAGAACAATTCCTAGACACTCAAAATACCCAAGACCTACAGTGAGTGAGTTAGAATTAATTTAGAACAACACCTGTAGGTAAAATAAATTATCCCAAATAAAGCAGTTAATTGGTTATTCATGATAAACATGTTCTAAGCCATTCGAGCTATTATTTTATTTAATTTCAGTAATCTGAATGTTTGTTGGACTCAGTAATTTGATATTTTTTTAATGAAATCTCCTGGAGTTAAAGAGTCAAATTTGGTATATTTAGAAATGAGTACAAGAACCTAGAGATAGTATAATATTTGAAAATTACAAAAGACAAATATAAGTTGCTAATATTAAAAAGGAAATTATATCATGACTAAGAAATAAGACATTAATTTAGTCCAAAGTGTGAAAAATACTCCAATTTCAATTCATGTTTTTATCTTCATATAAGTAATTGACATATTATGTGCCATCTTCTCTTTTCAAATCTTTGCTAACCTAAGTTATGTATATCTTACACAAAAAGTAATTTAATAAACTCATATGGACATAAAAATATGACTAGTAAAATATAATAAACACTTACTGAACACTTTTTATGGATCTATCTTTATTAGGCAGTGGGAGTAAAAAATAATCAAGACAGTTATGTTCTCAAGACTCAAACCCTGGTGGATACACACGTGTAAACAAACCAGTGTAATTCACTGTAAATGCTACATTATTGTAATTTTTAGGCTTTAAATTTCATGAAACAGTTCAGTTTTAATTAGAAAACAATTTAATAAAAAAATGTTGCTGACTTGCTTCTTAACATCATCTTTGCATATATGCAAAGTGGTCTTATAACATCAATAATGTTAGGAAAAACAAATCTTTCAGTAGCATATTTTAACATTTAATAGATTGCTCTTCATGAGAAACTCATTTCCCTGTCCTTATTTTTTCAGTAAGTTCAAATTGATCACTTTCAGCAACATTGCTGTAGCAGAAGTGCCATGGGAATATGGAATAGGAAGTGATTTACTCAGCTCTGGGAGCAGCTTCACAGGAGAAAGACAGTGGAACCACCAATAAGATAAGGAATAAAGGAGAAATAGTATGTTTGGGGGTAAGATGATCAGTGACAGAGACAACCCTATGAAAATTGACAGGGTTAGGGGCAAAAAGACAAGGACTATTGGTACCTGCCAGAAGGGAAGTGAGAGTCAGTTATGAAGAGTAAAAGGAGAAAACACTACGTTCTGGATATGAAACAAATAACCTGTGACACAGCAATAGCATATGTAGCCTTAAACATCACTGGACTTCTCAACACTATAATTATTTGTCTGCAGTCTCAAGAGGTCTTGGTAGAAGGCGGGAGACGCCTGAACTCAGGAAATAAATGGCAGATAGGAAGAAGGGGAAAGTCCCTGATGCCCACGTGTCAAACACCGGTTTAAAGAACACATCCCATGCCAAAGGCAGTCCAGCCAGCTAGTTCTGTTTGTTCTTGGTTTAGGGGAAGGAGCCACTGACACTACGTAATAGTCCATCTCTATGCACAGGTTTAGTGGAATTAAATCAAGAAGAAAGGAACCTGAATTCAAAGAGAAATCTTTAATATTTCCAAAAATATTTCACACCAAATACCTGCTTCAGATATAACTCCAAATTTGAAATAGCTAGCAATACAAATTTTGTACAAATATAGATCATCTTGTCGAATATTTTTCAGAACACAAAAAAAATATTTAAAATATAATATCAAGTGGAAAGGCACATAGTTATTTTGTGCATTATATATTCATATTTTAAATATATAATATATACATGGTTATGCAAGAGGGCATACAAATGTACACACACACACTACACAATAGATTGTAAGGAAAAGATCAGGATCTTATTAACTGCTTTGTATTTTAAATTGAGGACAATGATTTTTTCTAAAGTTTCCATACTTTCTACAGTTTCTGTAATGAATATGGATAACTTTTATAATATGAAAACAATATAGTATTTATAAAGCACACTCTAACAATGTGTAAACCTTCTTACATGCCAATGGTTAACTCTCACTGCCTAGAAAACAGTAGTTCAAATATCTAGAGAGAGATGAACTTTTGCTTAATTACAATCAATATGCCCTCCGTAAAGACCTTGCTTTTGGTGACTGTTTAATGTGACTTAGTCCACTAAAAATCCTATCTTTATTTACTGACAAAAAATATGAAAAGAGAAGAGTCATTAATATTATCTTCTACTGAAAAACAAAAACAAAGAAAGCAGGACCTTCATATTTGTCATGAAGGATTAAAACAATACAAAAGTAATGCAAAAGGATACAAAGTCAAAATGAACTAGCCGTACCTATTAAAACTGTACATCAACAATGCACTTGATTTTTTTTCTAGTTTATTATATACATTCTGCCCACTTCAAAAAAAAAAGTAAAATTAATTTCTTATTTGTAATTATCAGTATTAAAGATCAGTTCTATTCTAATTCCTTTCTTGAAATGAAGGATGGCAGCTCTATAAGCTACACACATCAAGTAAAGACAAGCAAGGGCCCCCACTATTAATGAAGAGGAATGCAAACGAAGATAGCAAAGGTTATTAGGATGCCACGATGCTTCGTTCTTTCCCAATTTAAGCCGATCTTTTATTTAAAAAAGTGCTGCAGAAAATTTTAGGGTAGTATGTGTTAAATAGGAGGTAGGCTGAAAGATGACAGGCGATAGATAGATACAAACAGACATAAATAGATGAGAGGCGAGATAAGGAAGCAAGGGCGCGTGGGAATGTGAGAGACGGCCAACAAGTACGCCAATGTTTGGCCTTTACGCTTTCATAAAATTCAAAATCTATCACTTTACCCTCAATATTTATATTGTTTTTCATAACTCTCACACCAGTCCAGTCTGTTTTTAAGAAAGTGCCTTTGCTATTGAATTACAGGAAAAGGGTAACCACACTATAGGAAAAAAAAGAAATAACTACATATTTGGGACAATATTCTCCCTCTCCTCTGTTCTCGCAATACAAAACCTGTTGCAAAGTACAAGTGAAAACTCATAGCAATATTATATATAATAAAATTATTAAAATGGATAAAATTTCTTAAAATCTCAACTCTTAAAAAGAATACCTTGACATGTAGGGCATTTCACAGTAAAAGGGAAGGAAAGACCTAGTGGAATTATTTTCTGTTGAAACATATGGAGATTGTTATCTTTCTCTAAAAGTGATTTCAGAAACAGAAAAGTGCTCTAAAATATAAAGCATATCAGAAAAAAAAAAGGTTTTTAAAAAGAATTCATACTCATTTTTCACAATATAAGTGAGACACAGTTGTTATTTCTCTTTGCTTTTAACAGCACACCTTATTTTCCATATACTGAGGTTGGTGCCAAAGCATATCTGACATGAATGCTTTGGCTCAGGGTGAATGAGGCTGCTGATTTTTAGTAAATGGCTTTGTAGTTGCATTAATTGAGAACTACTACTAATGAGAACAAACAAGGGCAACAAACTATGAACAAATAATATTTTCTCCACCAGTTGGCATTTTACTCCCAGAGGTTCATTAGCTTAAAAACACCAGAGAATCAGCACTTAAAAGATCTGCCCTCAGTTTGCTCATAAATGTTGCATAGCTCTGCTTTACTGCTGTCTATGATTGTATCATTAGGTTTCACATATTCTAGAACACATATAAAATATGCAGTGATAGGTTTATATTGAATAATTTGTCCTATTGAACAATTAAATAATTTAACGTGTGCCACTTGTTTTTGAGGACTACCAAGCTTTACACATTGCCGCACAGTCAGATTCTCATATGTTCTTCAGTTTTCGTTTTCAACTCTAGTAACAGAACAGATGCCACTCGAAGACTGGCGGAAATATTTAACAATAAGTAATCACACTCCATCGATAAAGCAAACTCTTATGTAATGTGCTTGCATTTTAAATATACGCAACTCTCATCTCTCTCTCTTTTTTTTCCCTTTCCTGAGAAATCCATTCCCATTCTGCCAGGGTAGGATTTCAGTAAGGAGAGCTCTTCAGGCTTGGTGAGGCCATTATTATATTTATTATTATTAATTCTTGGGAGAATTTCAGCCTGTACATCTTTAAATATTTGGATAAAAATTATTCTGAATTATTAAATGTCCATATAATTGGATAGTTAACTTATCAAGTGTAACTAAAGACTTACAATTCTTTGCTTAGAATTTTTCATCCAAAATGAATTATGTCTGTGCTTCTTAATGTTTTTTGATTGCTAAGATTAATTATTTAAGCATTAATTCTGAAATTGTGATGCTCTATGAGTCTATTATTGAGATGTTTTGACCTATAATTAAGTAGCTAAAAATTACAGGATATCTCCCTCAATATTTTTTTGTTTTATCACATCATTTCCTTTCCACAGTATTTATTTTTATATGCTTTCAACCCAGAGCAATTAAAATACCTTCTTGCTCTAGTTAACTTTATTCAGAATAGACATGCTTCTCCCAGGGTGTGAGATGCACTTAGTTCCTATTCAATGGTCCATTATTGGTATCTTTATAAATGGATCATGAATACAAGTTTTATTCTTGGACCGGTTAATGTCATCAGACATTAATTTCCCTACCAAAGTCTGAATCTTAATTTGAAAGCAAAGTGGAAAACATTAAGTATGACCCCTTCAGCGTCTGTGGTTCCTGACAGGTAGTGTCAGAGTGAGTGAAGTTGCTATCCAGGGCTACGGTAACACAAGGGTAGTCCGCCTGACTCAGCAGGAAATACAAGGGAGCTCAGCAGGGCTTCTTTCACATCCCGTGTGCAAATGTCAGAAAGGTAGCTCACACGTGAAAGGGCCTCGAAAGCCTTCGGCAGGGATTTACTCGGCACCACAGTTGTTCTCCATGAGTATTTATCATAGTGGCCTTTTGTTATTTCCACATAACACAGTGTTAGAATTTCTTTACCGGATGTTAGAGGCATTTGCACATTTCCCAGTTGTCCTGCTCTGTCTTACACGAGGCCTTCTCTGGGTTGTTGTTGGTTTTTTTTTTCCCCCTAATTCAGGTTCACCTATGGCCATGGGCCTATTTCCCTAACTGAGCTCCATTCATGGTTTAACTCCTGGGAAATACTTGGTTATCCTGAGCAGGATGTCAAAGAGGAATTGCAGTCTTCTTTGTCACTAATCATTTGATCTTAAATATTTAATATTTTATTTATCGTTTTCTCACTTACTGCCCCACGGAACTATTAAATAGCGACATCACTGTGTATGTGTAAATTTATGTGTCTGCCTAAATAGTATCTCTTTTTGTATGTATTACATTAGCAGAAGCTAAGAAAAGAAATCCAAATCTGAAGTTGTTACGGATGCAGAGAGAGACCCGAGTAAAGAGGCTCTCTCCCCTGCCTCTGTTCTTGCTTCACTCACAAGAGAATAATTCAAGCAAGAGACAAACACACACAGTGGAAATTAAATAAGTTTATTTATGAAACTCATACAAGTATGGAGTAGCCGGTAGGCACCTGGCAAGTCTGAACACCCAACATATAGAGGAAGGAAAGCTGTTAGTAAGTTTGTTCTATACACTTGAGCCAAGGCTACAAATGGGTACTTGGCTAATCTAAGTACACTGACTATTGTGGTTCAGGGTTTATGTACCTTAGTTAGCTGGCTTCTAGAGGTATCCTTCCTTCTCCCCCTTCTAAATCTTGGGAAAGATGTACAGCTACAAAGCCTTTCTTTCTCAGCTAGTAAAGGCTCTCTCTCTTAGTGAAATTATTACAGAAGCTTCCTTTTCTGGCACAGAATCTCAAGGACTCCCCTCCCTTCTTCCTGTGCTATTCCCACTTGTGATGTTCAGAACACCCGGAAATCTTAGTAAGATCGTTCCAGAAGCCCGTTTTCCCAGCACAGGCTCAAGGACTCTCCCCTCCTCCTGCGCTGTTCCTCTTGCAATGCCCGGGGCACCCAGAAATTTTACCAAACCGAGCTCAAGACTGCTGAGTTAATTGGTGAGACATGCCTTCCTTTTGTTTCTAGCCTTCTGTGTTAAGTTCTTTGTTAGATTGTAATGGCAACAGCTCTGTCTTTATTTCCCCTCTGGCCACTCATTCCCAGCTTCTACCTAACAAAGTCATCAACTTTCCCATAGTCTCTACTACCTCCTTTCTACTAACTCCAAAAATCTTAACTCCCATTGGCACTAAAAGTGATTAAGAGAAGGTTTCTGGAGATGATGGAACTTGACCTTAGTCTTTAAGTTACTCTTGTTCCTTCCTTCATAAGTTCTTAGATAAAATATCTAAATGATAGTACATTTATTGAAAGTTTGCTATTTGCCATGCAATTTTACAAGTACTTTACATCTATTACCTCAAATAATGTAATACCTACCAAATGAGAAGGGCATTTTGAGAAACTGAAATATAGCCAATGTGCCCAAAGCACAGAAAGCAAGAAGGAAGGTGACATAAAAAAATACCAATGAGGTAAGTAGGGGTTCAGAACACACTGAATTGTGTAGTTAATGTTAAAGATTTTCATCTTTCTTAAAAGAAACAGGAAGACTTAATGTCATTTAAGTGGAGTGGTATCATAATTATATTACATTCAGCGATGAAAACTGATTGCAAGGGCCAAGACTGGATGTACAGAGATGAAAAAAAGTTATTATGCAAATACAGCTAATCCGTGGAGCGTCCTCCTGCTGCTCTGGTGTAAGTTTCTTTCTTTCACTTATGAAATGGTATTTCAATTACAAACATATAAGCACAGAGTTTTTAAAACAATATAGCAGTGTGATTCAAGTGAAGTAAGACAAAATCAAATTATAGGCTGGAGTTGAAACTATGACTTTGAACTAAAAGTTGAGTCACCTAGATGAACAAATAATGAAAGGTTAATTTGGAATAAGATATTTCAAATAGGTTTTAAATTGTGTGTAGTCACTTTGATATTCTTCCTTGCTCTGAACTAATATTTTGGCGTGAACATTTCTTAGCTGTTCAATAATTTTTTTTTAATATGTGGAAGGAACCATATATAAATCCATATTTTCAAACATCATTAATACCTTAAGAAGT
>PVJD01008033.1:0-77040 GCA_004026545.1 Mormoops blainvillei | reverse complement strand
GACAGCTGTGGGCAAACCAGGAAAACTGTCTGCATGGGATACACACTCAGGACACCCCACGTGGTCACAAAGTCACAGGGGAGGTGACTGGGCATCTCCAGTTACCTCTCCACGCCACGCCTGTCACATGAAACACAGGCTAAGGTGGCCATACACAATGGGACAGCATTCCGTCTAAAGTTCTGCTTGCAGATTCAAATGCAAGACCCCATTCACTCAGGCACCCATCCCCCGTTGTCCTTGGGTCCCCAACCAGGGAATGGGAGGCCATGGCGATGTCACTTCCCCCCAGCCTTGCCGGGCCCACAGCTCCACCGGGAGGTCCGCCCCACGCGCCTACCCAAGACATTAAATGGGCTGCACCCGGGGCCACACGGCCCTATTGCACCCTCCAGTGGGGCCCACGACTCACGTTCACGCCAAATTCGGGCGACGTGGAGCTCCAGATGGCGCCAATGCTCGCTGCGGCCAGCATGGCCTCCACTGCGTGCTCGCTGTTGGGCAGGTAGCCTGCAGGGGACACGGGCACAGGCCTTGGGCTCAGGGCGTGTCGGGCACAGCGGCTCCCTGAAGGCACCCCCGCCAGCCAGGCGGGGCAGGGGGCAGGGGGCAGGGGGCAGGGGCCAGCCCTACCCTCCCCACCCCTCCACCAACTCCCCCCCCACCACTCCAGCAGCCATGAGCCTCTCAGTTGGATAGCCGACCAATGTTCCTCCCCAGCCACTCTCCATGGTCTAACCAAAGGGACCCCGCAGCCCAGCAGGACGCTGCCCCACCCCCTCTCCCTCTGCACCCAGCCACGCCGGCCTCAGGTACAGCAGCCGTCCTTGGCTTCCGCTCCTCCTGCCGCAGCCGTGTGTGCGGCCTCAACGCCCCCCCACGTGCCAGCCATCCCCACTCGATGTGTCCTCACCCCTGCTCCTAACTCAAATGGAACTTCCTCAAGGAGGCCCTCACTCTGCGGTCACCCCCAAACTCGGGCTCCCCGGACAGTCACCCACAGAGCACATTGTATTTCTCCCTTACCAAGCTTACCACAGTAATCCCCCATATTTAATGATCATGACGGGCTGTTAATAGCTGGTTCTCAAGTGAGGACAGAGGCCTCATCTGTCTTACTCTTTGCTCTACTAGGCCCCACCTACCAAGTTCCTCACATATTGGCCTGCTGGCTGGCTGGCAGATGATGGAGGATGGACGGATGGATGATGGATGGATGATGGATGGATGGTGGATGATGGATGGATGATGGATGGATGGATGATTGACGGATGGATGGATGGAGGATGGATGGATGGATGATGGATGGATGATGGATGGATGGTGGATGATGGATGGATGATGGACGGATGGATGGATGGACGATGGATGGGTAGATGGTTGGACGGATGGAGAGGAAGGAGGGGGGAATAAAGAATATAAGCAGGACTGCAAGGTCACATATAAGCCTACAAGGGGCAGAGGAGGTGCTCAGGCCCTCCATCGAGTCAGACGCTGGGCTTTTGACAATAGAGGCAGGGAATCCTTATGGCCAGAGAGACTATGATCAATTAAACACATCACCCTAAACATTCAGAGGAAAGGATTTGTGCACAGGGCATCAGGAAGCGGAAGGGCCAGTGCTAAATGCCCCCACCCCAAGCAGGGCTCCCCAGCTGGCCCCCACACGCACTGGGCTCTAGCGCCCAGAACACCCTGGACACTCTCCCTTGCCGCTCATCCAGCCGTGCTGAACTCCACCTGACCGAGGCAGCGGTGCTTCTGTGCCCTGGGGTCTGCACTGAGTCTGCCCTGTGCCTGCCCCACCTGGCCACCACATCCGAGGGCCAGCTCCACCCAGCATCTGGCACGTGGCAAATACTCGATGTTTGCTTTGGAGGTGAGAGCAAACTGACGCTTCTCGATGGTGCACTACCCCCGGGACGCTGCATGACCCAGCTGTCTGGGGGGCACTGACCAGCCGCCAGGAGGTGACACAAAAAAACCTAGCCAGGAACAGCTCTGACTCCATCTGTGAAGCCCGCTGAGCATCTCCCCACTTACTCTTCCTCCAGAATCATTCCCTAGTGCCGTCTCCTGAGAAACACCCAGTCCAGTCCTCCAACTACGGTCAGGCGAGGCCAGTGGCCAAACCGAGATGATGAGAAAGGGCAGGTCACCGGGCACCAGCCTGGTTTAGAAGAACCCAGGCCACTGAAGCCAGGTGTCCCCAGCACATCTGCCCCCGGTGGTCCTTCTCTCAGAACATGGGCTTCAAAGGAGGCATTTGAAAGTAAAAATTGGAAGGAAGAAAAAAGTTGGAAAAGAATCTTTTAAATTCTTTTTCTAGACCTTATAAGGGTATAGATTACATTGGGCCCAAGACACTGAGGCTACAACCACGACCATTCCCACTCCGACTGCCAGCCCAGCTCTCGTCCACTCATCCCATTACTCATTATACGCCTGCTGTGTGACAGGCACTGGGTGCAGGCTGAGACACAGCAGCGAAAAGACAAAGCCCCTAGTCCTAGAGGACAGACACGCACACACAGAATCCTGCAATTTCAGGTGGGCCATAGGAGGCCAAGAAAAACAACGCGGGGTGCAAGGGGGGCGGTGCCCGAATTCTCCATGAGGTCCTCTGGGCGTGGCCTCTGAGCAGGAACCATCTGAAAAGCAACCTCAGTGACCCAGGGTGAGGCCTCAGGTGAGCAACGTTCCATCCAGGGCCGGTGCAGGGCAACTTGGCATGTCCCTCATTCTCTGATTATCGGATTCCTTTCTAGTCAACTAACTCACGATGAGCCAGTGAGCCCCGTCTGTCACGGAAATGGGCTCACCCAGGGTCAGGCCACCGACTCAGTTTGCACAGCACAGGCCGGCCAGCTCTCCCGCCCTCTTGGTAAATACGTCTGCGAGAGGCATGTCCACACGGCCCCCGCCCAGCCGCTTCTCCTGATGTCACGCTGGCTCCCGTGGCCCTGGCCCCATCACCAGGGAGGGAGCCGGGAGAGTCTAACACGCCAGCCACCAGGGCAGCACCGAGGATGACTCACCTCGTCTTCACCCGTTCTCCTCTGAGAACAAGCCCACCCCTGCCTGAGCTAACTGAAGTTCCTTGTCCACACCCAGGCCTTGAAGCGTTTTCCAGCTATCAAAGTGGAAGGAGAGTGACGAGGAAAGCACTCAGGCTGCTCTTGGTAGGAAATCGTGTCTCACTAGAATGCCTGAGAAAGCAACGGGAGGCCGGGCTCGGGGAGGGAGACGGGGCCCGCTCCTGCCAGGAACGCCGCCCCTCATCCGGCTGTCACGGGGCCCACGACGCCCTGCTCACGCTCGCGATTCAGCCTTCCCGCAGCCAGAGCGGCCCTCCCTCTCCCGCCCCACTGCAGGGCTCGGCCCGAAGGCCCTCCGTAACCCAAATGCAACCAGTTTCCCCACACAGCCCTGACAACCAGGGGACTGCACAGGCTCTGGGACACAGCCGGGCACAGAGAGCCGCTCTCGCAGAGATCGCCTGCCATGGGCAGAGGAGGACATGGCAAGGTCGTGGGAAAGCAGGCCCACACCAGGCGGTTTCCCATCACTTTCCCAAAGTGATAGGAAAAGCCCGGGGCAGGGGCGGGGCTGCTAGCAGGGAAAGGAGGCTCATGGAGGGGGGGGGCACCAACCAAGTGCCAAAGCGCAGGCTCGGAGTGGACGGAGGGTTCTGGGCAGCAGGACATGGAGTGGCTCCCAAGTGGGCATGGGGAGGAAGCAGGACACCGTCGGGGGTGACAGTGGTCTCCCAGACTGAGCCAAGGTGCCTACTATCCCGGCTCTGGGCTCAGCCGCAGAGGGACAGTGCCGCAGTGTAAGAGGGGGTTGCCTAGCCAACCGTTCCCCGCCCCCACAGCCACGGCCAGGAAGGCCGCTCTGGTCGCCCCCGGACAAGGCCCTCGGGGCGTTCCCAGCCCAGTCTCCACACTCCCCAGGCCCTCACCCATGCCAGACCTCAGCATCAGTGTGTCCGAAGACCAACTCAGCCCGCTGCCCACCAGCGGATAACGGACACACACAACGTGGTCTATCCGTGCAGTGGGCAATGGTTGGACCGAAAAAGGAGTGAGTTACTGGCACACGGAAACTGGGTGAACTCCGGCAGCATATGAGGGAAGCCGGACCTGGGAACCATATAGCGGGGACTCCATTTGTAGGAAATGCCCAAAACAGACAAACCCACAGTGCTGACCACAGGCTGGGGGTGTAGGGTTTCTTTCTGGGGTGATGAGAATGTTCTAGAATTGACCGTGGTGAGGTTTGCACAACTCCGACTATCCTGAAAGCCAGGGACTCGTGCGCTTTCGACGGCTGATTGGCGTGGCATGTGAATTCTACTCCAGTGAAGCTGTAACCTATTTTAAGGGAACTCGGTCCCTGCCTCTGTCGGCGCACCCAACCTGGCAGTATTTGCGGGGCAACAGCGGTGCGCTGGCCGGACTTGGTGCCTGGCCTCATGGAGTTCAGAGCCCAATGGTGGGGGCTGATAACCAAATAACCACAGATAATGACCATGCCCTTACAAGGACGGTCAGGGTCACGACTCAGGGTCAGGGGTGTGGCGGCATTCCAAAAGGGGACCAGAGAGGCCCTCTGAGGGGACTGGGCAGGAGGGAAGGAAAGGAGGGCTTCTGTGGGAGTGGTCTGATCATAAATTCCCAAGCAGGCAGGTCAGGGCGGGTGGTCACCCGCCAGGTACAAAGCTTCTTCCCTGACCGGCTTCTCTTTGCAGTAGGCAAGCCCCGCCCACTGTTTCTGTGCATCCGTGTGAGCACACCCCGGCAATGTCCCCTTTTGGGCCCCGCCCCCTAACAGCTGACTACCTTTCGGACCCTCCCTCCAAAGCAAACAGCACAATATCTTAACTATCCCATAACCAGGTCCCCACCTTGCCAGGTCACCTCCAGGAAACCCTGCAGGATCTCAAATGCACAAAAGAAACTGCAAACTGGTGGCCTCCTGCTGAGATCTTTGGCTTCCGAACAAAATCTGATTTCTGACCCTGGGAATCTACCTCCGACGTCAGCGGCACCACGAACAGCGCTCAGAGCCTCAGCCTGACCCTGGAACGGGAACCGTCACCATCACTGGTCCCACTTTGGACGCAGGGGGAGGGCCAGGGCCAAGGAGGCAGCAGAACTTCTCTGCCCAGAAAAGACACTCAATAATCAGCCACTTCGGCCTCTCTGCCGTCCCAAAGGCAGATGAACAAACTCAAGGGCTCCACGCACTGACACGGATGTCATGACCCCAGGGAGCCCAGGCGCCCGCAGAGGTTGCTGAACAGGCCACGCAGAGGTCTGGGCGGCCACACTTTCAACGATCTGCCTTCCGGTCTATTTTCGCTGCGCATGCACCACCGAACGTAATGACGTGAATCCAACCTCATTCCAAGACTGTCCCAACCTCTCCAGCCGTTCCCTCTGCCTTAGTCTCTCCCTGCAAACCACGACAAGTGCCCAAAATAATACTTACCGACGACGCGGTCTCCTGTTTTCACACCCATTTTCCTCATTGCAGCCGCAAACAAAGCCACTTGTTGCCGCAACTCTTCAAAAGTCACCTTCCCAATTTCCTCTTTGCCTTCCCCTGGGAGAGAGAGAGGGCCCATCAGGTCGTGCGTGGACCGCACCCCTCCCCTGCGCCCCAAGAAAGGCAGGTTTGGAACACACGCGCCAGAATGTTGCGGGGACACGGGGGATGCAGAACGAGGCGTGCACTCAGCCTTCGGGGAAAGGGAGGCTGGGTGAAAATCAGTCAGCGAAACACACTCACAGGATTGGCCATTTGAAGACCTTGTTACTGGTGGGAAGGTTTTTATTCACTGGGCAGTCCTTTGATTTTGGTTATGCTTGCTTGCTTTCCTTTTTAAAAATTTTTCATGTTGCATTAACTGCAGATTCCCAGGAAGTCGCAAAGACAGAACGGGGGGTTCCGTGTGCCCTTCACCCAGCTCCCCGCTGGTCACATCTTCCGTAACTCACACAGCGTGAAAGCCAGGAGACTGGCATCCGTGCAGCGTGTGCATGTGCTGCTCTGTCACTGGACAGCAGTCCCTGTAACCACCTCAAGCCAGACCCAGACGCTCCCATCGTCACCAAGCCCCTCCCCTTGCCACCCTGTACGCTCGTCCGTCCAGCAAACCCACCCCTGGCACCATCTCTATAAACTCACTCAAAGATGCCCCCCAAGTGCAGTCGTACAGAGGGGCCTTCTGAAATGGGTTTTTCCATCAACGCCGAGCCCTAGGCCCCATCTGAGCCGCTGCGTGCATCGGTTACTGGTTCCTTGTTGCTGAGCAGTGGCCCACCTCTGGCTTGGCTTTACAATTTTTTTTTCAGATTATAAAGGCAGTGCAAACTCACAGTAGAAAACTTTTCACATTGCAAAAAAAAAAAAAAAAAGGGAGAAAATAAAGTGATCAATGTCGCTAGCCTCAAAGAAATGCACATTTAACAAAAGGGATGCTGAATGGGAAGGCGGGGTGGCAGGCAACCTCCACGGTGGCCCCTGGCAATCACGGGACACTGGAGGGCCCTGGCCTGTCTAACCAACAGGACGTTACAGGAATCACAGCGACTTCTGGGCCTCAGTCATAAAAGACACAGCAGTTCCCAGCTGGCTAACTCGGGGGGAACGAGCTGTCATGTCGTGAAGCCACTCGAGTAGCCCACGGAGAGGCCACATGGTGACAAACGGAAGCCTCCTGCCAACAGCCACGGGGGCGTGCCACCTCGGACAAGGACCCGCCAGGCCCGGACCGGGCCCGGTCCGGCCCGGCCTCGCCCTCCCTGCAGCCTCAAGAGCCCGCGCGCCAGGCCCGGCCGGGGGCCGCCCCTGAGCGTGCAGAGCCTGTAGAAACCGGGAGACGGCGTGCGGTTGCTGGTCCAGGCCATGGTTTTCAGGTACTTGGTTGCACGGCAACAGAAAGCTAACGCGACAAAGACTCGATGTTGCAAAGGAAAATCATCTGAACGGACGCTCCACAGGAGAGAGAGTCATGGCTTGCCCATCGTCTCTGATGCAGATATTGCAGGTATTTTACTCCTGGTGCCTAACTGTTCTGCCTTTCTACAACAGGAAGGGCCTTTTCCAAAGTGAGTAAGCACGCTGACTCCCACTGTTTCCTCGCCTCACCGGGTGGCCGCCCCTCACCCAGCCGCGCCCAGATAAATTCCCACCCCACAAAAACACTCGGTGACCGAAAGTCACTGTCCAAAGACACAGGCGCTGAGAGGCTGCTGCGCCAAGAGCGGAGGCCCCGGCAGGCACACTGCTCCCTCGCTGCTCCGAGGCGACGGGGCACACTCTCTTCGGTGGCACCTGCTGTCCCACCGGAGTGTACGCAGGCAGGGTGAGCCTGGCTGGGAGGGGCTGCCTGAGCCAGAGCGGAAGCCGTGAGCACCTGCACGCCGCCGGGAGCGCGAGGGCCTGGGCAGGGAAACATGCAGAAAACAAGGCAGTTACGTTCCAGTCCCCGAGCCAATGATCGGCCAGTGTAGGACCCTGCTCAAGAAAGGCACCCACATGCAACCTCAATTTGATCCCTGGCTTGAGGGAACCTATTCCCACAGCAAACATGAGGAGGGGGAGAGCTCATTCCAAGAAGGGGCTCCACTATTGAAAAAGGAGGGTCAGCAGGTGGGGAGGAGAGAGGGCACAGGGGGAGAGGTGGGACACAGATGTGGTTGACCCTGTTACCACACTGCCTGGCTAGCAACCAGGTGTGTTGCTGTTTTTAGGCGTATTTTGTGTTTGTTTTGCTTGTTAAAGAAGATTCACGCGTGACCTTCCCCCTCCCCGGAGGTAACCAGGCCCCACGCAGGGCCCGAGACAGTGGGCAGAAGTGCGCCCATGTGTACAGGGGCCAGAAGGGGAGAGATGAGGGGCCGGGGCACTCGAGCTCCTCAGGGTCACAGAAGTGCCTGGTGGCTCGGTGTGCCAGTGAGGTCCGCGAAAGCCCCCCAGTGCCGGGGCCAGACAGCCCCGTCAGGGTCTCCTGTGGCCCAACAAAACGTGGTCTGTCCATGCAGTGGAATACAACTCAGACATGAGAAGGAATTCATGTGACGACATGGATGAACCACGAGAACACGGTGCTGAGGGAGGGAGCCCAGACGCGAAGGCCGCCCAGTGCAGGAATCCACTGGTAGGAAATGCCCGAGACAGGCAAACCAACAGGGACAGAGGGAGGACTGGCAGTGGCCGGGCTAGGGGCAGGGGCATGGGAAGTGACTGCCAATGGGGACGGGGTTTCCTTTTGGGCAGGGGAGGAAAATGTTCTGGAACTAGACAGAAGTAGTGGCTGTACAACCTTGTGAATATGCAGAAACCCATGAAGTGCATGCTGTAAAGGTGGAATTTCACGTGGTGTGAGTTCTGTTCCAATAGAAGGAGAGCGAGCGGCTAACTCCCCACCGGGACCGCGCTGCCGAGCACTCCTACCGCAACGCCCCCCACCCGCCACGTTCTCCCTAGAACTTGAGGAGTGAGCCGCCCCAGCCACGGGCAAGATCCCCGGTTAGGCTGTCCTTTCCCAGGATGCAACTTCTGCCCATTCTCTGCCCGGCAGCCTGGGCACTGTCAGGTCACCCTGGGTCCCCTGCTTAAAACCCCCTGAAGCACTGTCCGCACACAATTCCAAACGCCTGGCCGTGGGCTCAGAGACGCCCACCAGCCTCCCGGGCCACATCTCCCAGCCACACACCTCGGTGGCTGTCCCCACACCCTCAGGTGTGCCCACGGGCCTTCCCTCTTCCTGCTCCCTTGACCTGGAATGTTCCCCACCACCTCCCCCGGCTCCCTCACTGCATTCACGACCTCAGATCCTGCCTCCTCCAGACAGGCGGCCCTGGCAGCCCCACTGGGCAGAGCGCCCACCCCGCACCCCAGTCCTCTCTTTCCATTCCTGTACTTCGTTTGTCCTGAGGACTTACAGCCACTGGGAACTTACTACACGTGTCACCTCCTGTATTGCCCCCCCCCCACAGAATGGCAGCCCCACGAGAGCAGGGGGCTCGTCTGTCCCATCCAATGCTGTGTCCCCAGCACCTCACATGGAAGAGGCATTTGACACAGAGCTGAGGAATAAGTGGATGGATGGATGGACAGATGGATGGATGGACAGATGGATGGATATGCAAACGCCTCCCTGAAGAGCGAGGGAGGGGCACAGCGCTGGAACAGCATCCCGGTGCTACCTGTCCACTCGGCCTAAACTGGGGCAGGGCTAAGAACCCAGGAGGTGAGCAAATAATGCTGAACAGCCAACACGCCACCTGCAGACGAGCCCTGCGGCTCTTCACCAGGAACGTGCATCAGAAGCAGCTGTGAGCTTTGGCGATAACACACAGTCCCCCCCCCAGAAGGCACTCTCCAGGAAGTCACCGTAGGAACTGGACAGCCACGGCTTTAAAAGTTGCAGAGGATTTCAGCTGAGAACCGTGCATATTTCCTCTGTGCCAAGGGCAGCTGTGAGGTAAACGTGCGTGTGTGTATGCAGTGTATTCATACATACGACTG
Organism: Mormoops blainvillei; assembly: GCA_004026545.1. Taxonomy (NCBI): domain Eukaryota; kingdom Metazoa; phylum Chordata; class Mammalia; order Chiroptera; family Mormoopidae; genus Mormoops; species Mormoops blainvillei. The sequence goes on along the minus strand of PVJD01008033.1, from coordinate 67,497 downwards.
CCGTATATACATATATATCAGCAACTGCACATCCGGGTTTACACCCAGAAGAATTCAAAGCGGGGCCGCAAAGAGATCCTTGCACACTCACGTTCACAGCAGTTTTATTTATAATAGCCAAGAGGCAGAAGCCACCAAGCAACCATCAACAGATGAGTGGATCAACAACACATGGTCCACCTACACAGTGGAACATTATGCAGCCGTGAAAAAGAAGGACACTTCGACCCAGGCCACGGTTTGGATGAACCTTAAGGACATCACACTAATTGCAATAGGCCAGTCACAAAAGGACAAATGCTGTATGACTACACTTGCTGTGAAGTATCAAGCTCACAGACACAGAAAGTAGACAGGGGGTTACCAAGGGCTGGGGGTGGGGGGAGGTGAGAGGGATTAGTCTTTCATGCGCACAGAGTTTCGGTGCGGCGAGACAACAAGTTTCTAGAGATCTCTTACACAGCAGTGTGAATGTACCGAACACTACTAAGCTGTACTTAAAAATGGCTGAGGTGGTAAATTTAATATGACATGTTTTTTTACCATTACCAAAAGCGGGGAGCCCTGGGTGGTGTGGCTCAGAGTGCCAGCCTGCGAACCAAAGGGTCGCCAGTTCGATTCCCAGGCAGGGCATGTGCCTGGGTTGTGGGTCGGGTCCCCAGTCGGGGGCGCACGAAAGGCAACTACACATTGAGGTTTCTCTCCCTCTCTTTCTCCCTCCCTTCCCCTCTCTCTAAAAATAAATAAATACAATCTTTAGAGAGAAAGAGAGAGACGCTGAGACACTGCCTGAAAGTCACGTGCAGGTCCTGAACATCCGGCGCCCAGCCCACAGGCATGCGGCCCAGAGCCCCGAGAGAGGACAGCAGGAAAACTGGCAGGGCCGCCAGGACTCACTTGCCACGTAGAGGGCAGCTTTGTCATTCTCCTTGTGCTGCAGGAGGTTCTCCGCATAGTTCAGACGACTGCCTCTGAACCACTCGGGGATGTCCGCAACCCCTTTGGATGGGTCCACGACCTGGAGAGCACGACAGCAAGCCAAGACACACCCGCACGTGAGATCGATACCGAGAGCAAGCAACCATGGCCCCACTGGCCGGGAAGCCCAGAGCACCCTCCACTCATTTTATAGACTGAACACTGAACTGGTCTAAAACAGACAGTAACGCCCTCTGGTTAGCAATACGGTATTGCAGACCTGAAAGTTATGAGTGTAGAGCTTAAGCATTCTCACCACACACACACAAAAAAAGTCAACAATGTGAGGTGACGGCTGCGTTAATTCCACAAAGTACATGTATATCAAACCACCCCATTATACACTTGAAATATATACAACTGCTCCCTAGCTGGTGCGGCTCAGTGGATTGAGCATTGGCCTGTGAACCGAAGGGTTGCAGGTTCGATTCCCAGTCCAGGGCACAGGCCTCTTGCGTGCCCCCTACGGGGGACCTGGCCCGCAACTCAGGCACGTGCCCTGACTGGAATCTGAATCCGCAACACTTTGGTTCACAGGCCAGCACTTAAGCCACTGAACCATGCCAGCCAGGGTCAATTTCATAACTTTTTAATAAAATAAAAATAAAACAATGCCCAACTACTTAGGGTGGTCAAGCTCCCCAGACAGGGCCAGGGGTCCACACACATCGGGGGGCCCAGCGTCAGCATGGGGTGCCTGACCAACACAATTTTCTGCCAACTCTCTGGAGCACTGACGTGAGGTTTTAACGGGAGAACTGATGGGGCGTTCCTAGCATTAACACTTCATTTCGGAACACAGCCATAGGAAAGATGACACGGTACAAGATCTCTACTTACCTCCTCATACATGCGTGAAGAGACAATTCCACTGAATTTCCAGAATTCGGCCCAGAAGTCTGAGTATGACTCAATTGACCATTGGTACAGGTCATGGTAATTTTCTAGAAATAGAATAAAAGGGCACAGAGCTCAGGTAAGTCTCAGAAGGCAAATCCCAGTGGTTCAATAAGAAGACAGACACCCCTAAGGAATCGTGGGTATGTCTGAGCAGTTGACAGGCATCTGATGAGAAACGGTTAGGGTGGGGGGATCTGAAGTTTTAGTGAAGCAAACCCTCCACTGCTAGCCCCACGGGGAACAAAAGCAATGAGGCAGTGACTTCGTGTCTTAACCTAAGAACAGGGACTCAGGAGCCATGCGGCCTGGGCTCAAATCCTGGCTTGGCCACTTACTAGCTGTGTGACCTCAGGCAAGTTACTTCAGCCCACGCTCTATCTGTGTCCCCATCTGTCAAATGGAGATGATAAATAGCTCCCCTCCTCGCAGGGCCACCGGGGGGACCGAAGGAGTCAACACACACAAGTCACTGAGGACTGCACTCGGCAGAGCTACACATCAGCCATTATCGTCATCCTCAGCCGTTCTGCAGGAGCGGGGCGCACGATGGGCTGTGTGATAGCGTCTGATTATCTAAGACGTCGAGAAGGGGCGTGAAGTGCGTGAAAGTGCCAGGTTCTCAGTCAAGAAGGAGGTGGGCGGGCCGGGGGGCTCTGGGAGAGGGGGCCTCCCCACACTCCTCCCACTCTTGAGTCTCACGTTTTGATTTGTGTTTTTTTAATCACCTTGGACCTCAGAAATGAGAGAGCTCTAGCACCGGCAATCCCTCCTAACTGATACAAGCGAGAGACCAGAGGCTGGAAATCCGGGCCCCCAGGGACAGCCTCAAAAGCCCATCATAAAGTGTGACACCGCCAGCCTGCCCATGTGGGGGACACAACAGCACCTTTAACAGCACGAGGACCCGAGGGGACAGCAGAGCAGTCTGCTGGGGGGACTCTGTGCAGACCATTTCCACTGGCGACAACTCGGCCAAATCACCGAATACGATTCTTCAGGTTTCTGCTCGCACCCCCTGCCTCTACTCAGAGTCTGCGACCCGGGAGCCCAGAGGACCAACCACGGGTGCGGCTGGGGTTCGGGTCTCACATGTTCATAAAGAACCTGAACTTGCTGTCAACATGAAAATCACAGTTTACAAAGGAAATTCGGGGTTTCTGCTTTCTTATGAGAAAACAGACTATGTGGCTGGGGTGGCCAGCCAATGATTCTCAGCTCCTGCACTTTAGGCCCCTGTGCCACCCCCTCCCCACACTGAGTAGGGCTGACCTGTGTAACTGACAGGATATTCAGGAAACGAGTGGGCGGACTTGTGATGCTAGGTCATAAAAGACACTGCGGCTCCCATGTTGCGCTCTTGAATCACTTGCTCTGCAGGAAGCCGATGACCATGTTGTGGGGACACAAACAGTCCTAGGTGGCACTCCCGCCCACAACCTGCACTGACCCACTGCCACTGGCTCCTCCAGCCTTCACCAAGCCTTCAGAGGAGAGCAGCCTCCTAAGGCCCAGAGCTGCAGCCCCCCGCCCCACGCTGCCGAGCCTGTCCCAGATGCCTGAGCCAGAGAAGCGGAGGGATACTAAACCTTTACTGCTGTTTTAAGCCACTGTCTTGGGATGATTTGTTATGTACAATAGATAACGAATACACCGTCACACCACGGAGACAATCAGCTAGGGTGAGGTCCCGGCCGCCCCGCCTGGCCCTTAACCCACAAGCGGGAGGCAATCTAATGCAGCAGCTGGGCGCCCTGGTTCCGGAAACAGGCTGCAGCTCCAGCACCACAGCTGCAAGACCTCAACCAAGACTGCGCTCCTGTGTCCGCGGCTGGAGAGCAGCATGGAGCCAGGGGGCTGGGCCAGTCACTGAGCACAGGATTACTTTACACACGTGAAGCGCCCCCAAGGGGCCGGGCACCCAGAAGGTGCTCGCCTAACAGGAACTACCCTGAATACCACCTGTCCGAGCCCTGCAGGCATCCAAGTTTGCAAGCCCCGCTTTCCTTCCACCCCCTTCTTCCCCTCCACACCTTCGAATCTCAGCTCCAGATTCCGTGGGCCCTGTGAAGGAGCCCTCAGATCGACGCAGGGCACGGTGAGGCACCAGAGGGTGGCCGGCGCTGCCCCTACAGCTGGCACCCTGTGGCACGGCTATTTTTGCACGTTTCCTCCCACAGCTGTACTCGAGCCATGTGAGGACGGGGACACGGCCTCCTATGGGCTGGCACTGCCCTGCTGCTTGCCCACGGCGGGCGGTGTATGGAAAGACACTTGGCATGGTCCTTCAAAGAACGTGTACTCCAAAGCGGTGTCACTCCCCTAATGAGAGGGCGGTAAACACAGCACAAACCCTGGGGCCTCGACAAAGAGCCTCATGTCCTGGGCACAAGTGCTGGCTGTTCCTGAGCAGGTCTGCCGGGCATACAGGGTGTCCCAGGTGAGCTTTACTTGGAGCAGTGACAAGAACCAACCAACCGATGGCGCTGGTGGTAGAAGAGAGATTCTCTAACTCCACCAAGGGTATGCCCCTCCTGAATTGCAGGCGTCGAAACGTCACGCCGGCCTCGGTCTGGAAAGACGGCTGGTGGAGAGGTGGCCAGGCTGGGGAACCTTGCCCCGCCATCCACCATCAGGGCAGTGGCGAGGCTGAGGCAGCCCGGGAGGAGGTGCGCCTTCCTCTCTCTGCACATCTGCAGCGGCCCTGCTCAGGACCGCACATCTGCTACACACAGCCGCTGTTGGGGGCACTGAAGGGACAAGTTCAAGGGTGCTGGCTTCAAGCAATAAGAATGCTCACAAATGAGTGAAAAGGCAAAGCAAGGTGCAAGTCCAAGTCACGTGCACTTGGACAGCAGAGGAAAGAAGGAAGCAGGCAAAGAGAGGACAGCGTCCACGCTGGGTCTCAAAGCGAAGCCCAAACCCTCCAGGGCCAGGCCTGTGGAAAGGAGGAGGCAGGTGGGTTGGCTGTAAGACAGGAAGAGAAGAAAAACAGCCCCCACACCTAGGAAGGAACCCCACCTGGCTCGGCTGATGGCTGTCACGTGGGCACGCAGACCCAGAATCACAGCTATTGGGTTTTCCAAAGAAGCTGGACATCTTGCTTTTCCTACGTGGTCTCCCAACATGGGAGACACCTGAACCAAGTCTGTAGGTCCAACATGGCCCACAGGCCACCAGTCCGCCTCCTGGAACTTCACTCCCACCCTGTGACACAGAAGTCCCATTTTACAGATGAGGAAACGGAGCTTGGGGCAATCCAGAGACTTCCACCTGATCACACAGCTGGTAAGTGGTAGAGCCAGTTCAAACCCAGGTAGTCAGATTACAGCTTGGTCTCACCCATCTGACAGGGCTGCCCAGAAACTGAAATGATTTCATAAAGCTATCAGCTACTACCTGAAAGGCCTGGAAAGGGGTTAGACCCATCTGTCCCCAGCTGCTCAGTCTCTGAGCGGGAAGGAGGGAGAGGGATGGAGCTGCATGAGCCAAGGGACGGGGCTAAGCAGAAGCCACCAGGTGCACTGTTTGCAATTCCACAGCCAACAAGGAGCCATTGTGAGCCTTAGAGCTGGGGAGTGACAGATCGAGAGACTTCCACCTGATCACACAGACCGGTGCTTCATGCTCTGGCAACACCAGCAGGTGTATTGACCGTGGGAGGGAAAGCGGGGAGCAGGACAACCAACCAGTGTTGGGGGAAGAGAAAGGCGGCGGCACCGGGGTGGAGGTGGAGTGAAAGCCAGTGTGGCTGCAGCAGACACCCTGTGCAAGCCAGGTGACAGGTCACTACTTGTGTGAGGCTGACTGAGGACAGAGATGCCACCAAGAGAATTACAGGAGTTGCTGCAGCCAGCTGAGGGGTGAGAGGGGAGGAAAAGCCACACGGAGCTGAAAACCCCAGAAGCAAGAGCTCCAGCAGGTAGAGGACAAGCCAGCAGGAGCTGGGGAGAAGCACATACAAGTACTTCTCAGAAAAGGGGCCCTCCTCCGCAGTGCCCACGCCCAACCTGGTGGCTCCTGAGGCGGGGTGGCAGCTGGAAGGAGGGCCCCTCCAGCTGTGCTTGGGGCTGGGAGGGTGAGCATGGGGAAGGAGTTCCGCCCAGACCCCACAAGCAGGCTGACACCTGACCGTCCTTCTCCCAGGCGCCTGGCCTTCTAGCAGGGAGGGCTGGGGAGGGGGTAACGAGAGACAGCACGAGGTACTATTAGCTGGAAGCAACACGCCGGGAGAAGCGCTCCAAGGCAGAAAGGCCCGTGTCAGGGAGGAAGCCTCAGGATGGAGTGTAAGACTCCAGGGAGCAGCTCATCTCGCAAGTAGGAACCCCGTGTGTAAGCAAGAGCTCGGTGCAGTGGGGGGGGAACCCTCCCAGAAGTGGATGCCCCACGCGCAGAGGGATGCTGCAGTCAGAAGTCCAGCTCCCTGAAAGCGGGGACATGATGCCCCGCACAGACGAGGGGGCAGACCCCCTCCGTCCAAAGCGCCCAACGCCCCTGGAGAGGGACGCAAGTCCAACGGCTCCTCCAACCGCAGAAGAGAGAAACTGGACATCGGAAGGCCCTTCCAAAGACTGGGAGGGGCCGCGAGAGCAACGCCCAGGAAAAGGGGTGCCGGGGCCCCAGGAAGCGGGCCCCTCCGCCAGGTGATCCCTCGGACCCCGCGGGAGGTGGCCCGGGAGCCCCCGGGCCAACACGCTCACTCACCGAAGGCCAGGCCGCAGGCAGCGCCCACGGCCGCCCGGAAGCGGTCCATCAGCGTGATCTTCTTGCTGTCCGGCTCCCACATCACCTGGCCCTCCAGGATCTCGTCCCGCCCGGCCCGCGGCTCCTCGGACATGGCTGCGGCGGGGGCGCGGCGGCGGCCGGGGCGCGGCGGGAACGAGGGTCGACGGCAGGTGGCTGCGCGCGCCGGCGAGAGCGCGACTGAACCAGCCGCGGCCGCCCCCCGAAAAACACGCGACGAGCCCCGCCCGCCGAGGCCCCGCCCACCGACGTCCCGCCCTTTAAAAGTATCGCCTCGCGTGTAACCCTCCGCGGGCGCGGCACTTCGCAAAGGAGTGCAAATGGCCGCGTCCCGCGCTCCCGGGACTCGGCGGCCCCGCTCTCCCGCGGCGGGCGGGGCAGCGCAGGCGCGTTGCGGGGCGGGGCAGCCCGGATGGCCAGAAGCGGCCGGTGCCATCAGGTGTTCCTTGATTCACTCCTGATTTTTTTCTGCCTGCGGGTCTTGACTGAGCGCCTGCTGGGTACCGGGCACTGTTGGAGCTTTGAGGATTCAGCCGTGAACAAAGCCAAACTCCTGCTCTTTCAGCAGCCCGTCAGGAGAGAGGGGCAGGTGTGCGAAGGAGGAGAGACAGACAATGAGCAAACACATTACATGTATGTCCTACACAGGATAATGCACACGGTGATATACACAGAATACCAGTGAGCATCATGGTGTATACAGTAGGGTAATACGTAGAACATTATTCCTATGGAAAGAAATAAAGCGGGGGGAGGGGGAGGTAATGTGGGACATTTCCATTTAAATAGAAGTGTCAGGGAAGATCCCCTGGAAAAGGTGACTTCTACCAATGACTTAAAGAAGGTGACGGGGCGAGCTCCTCAGTATCTGGGGGAAAAGTTTCCAGAGAGAGGCAACAGAAGGTGCTAAGGCCCTGCGGCAGGACAGTGTTGGACGTGGTTAGAGAACTGGGAGGGAGGCCTATGGCTTTGTCTTAAGAGACCTGGGGCAGGGGATAAGGTCAGTGAAGGACTAAGTGACAGCCCAGGTGGGTCCTGCTGTTGGAGACGCTGGCTTCCCCCGACCCCCCCTCCCGCCCCAGGGTGGGATGAGAATTGGAAGGTTTTGAGCAGAGCAAGAATGCCCTCTGGTCGCAGCTGTTTATTGATGGTGCTCCTACGGCAGCTTGGCGCCCCATGCTAGGGACCATCCCCACATCCCTGTTGGAATTCATTCTCACAGCGACCCCACCAGCTTCCCCCAAGTACAATGTTTTGTAGTGTTGAGGTTTCATGAAGCAACTTCCCACCTCCACTCTTTAAACAGTTTCCATCCTCCAGTCACCACAAACAAGCGTAGACTCTAACTTGAAACAGAGTGCCTGCTACGCTGTATAAACATGGCTTCCAGAGTAGCCCCGTCCCCTGACCTCCCAACCCTAGGGCCCGGGCTAGCTCTTTGTCTCCGAGTTAACACCTTTGTGAAGGTGTGGGGAATGACCCAGAAGGAGATTCGTGTTTGAAGGATTCCTGTATGTCCGTTCATCCCCTCAACTTGAGAAGCAAGTTCCACAGAGGCAGAGTCCTCGTCGCACTGGTTCACTGCAGGGTCCTCAGAGCAGAAGCTTGAGAAGGGTGCCTCCGTTCGTTCGTTCGTTCGTTCGTTCGTTCATTCATTCATCGTCCATGCATTCAGACGGAAATAGCTCGTGCGTGTCTGCTGTGGGCTAGGCTACAGGGTTCCTGTGTGTGAAGCGTGAACCCAGCGCTCGGGCAACATGGAAGTCCCAAGTCTGACCAACGGGCTGGCCAATTTTCACAGAACCAAGGAGGGCTGGGTTTTATACACCTGACGGCCACTTGATTCACTCTTAATCCCTTTGGCCCACTCGACCAGGCTCAGGGGACCCAAGGGAGAGAAGACAGGTGGGTGAAGGCACTGGGTGCTTTGTCATCAGCCCTTGCACACTCCCCCAGACACGCACGAGTCCGCAGAGGTGCTTTTCCACGCCCCACGTTGCTACTCCCACCCTTCCTAACAAGATCGGACTGGTGGGGGTGGAGAGGAACAGGTTCAAGAAAGTTCTTCCCACTGCGAACAGGAACGGAGTTGGAAGGGCCCTTCTTTTCCAAGAATGCTGCGTAACCTGCCCCTGGTTAACTGCGATTCCCATCTCCCACTTGTGCCTGTCACTTATTTTTGGTTAAAGGTGCAGAGGGGCACCACGTGCACACCACACACTCCCCATCTGTGCTTCCCCATCTCACTCCAGGTGCTTTGCAACTTTTCAAAAAGAGCATAGAAATTTCCCGGGCCAGTGACAGGGACGCTCTCTTCAGAGAATGGACCCCCTCGCCGTTTCTTGGGATTTGCCCAGCTCACCCCTCCGTGCATAAGCCCACCTGGGAGGTTTCTCTTTCTTTCTCCCGCTCCGGTGTGTGTTCAGTTACATTTTCCACGTTTCAAAGTCCTCGCTATTTAGTTGGCCATTAACCAACACAGCACGTTGGGCGAACAGGCTGAGGCCTCCGCGGTGTGTTGAAAGCCGTTTCATGGGCGAGGCCCGAGTATTTGGACACAGCAAGGAGTTGTCCCAGAAAGGCCCACACTGGAGGTCTGGGAAAGGAGGGGCCGCCCTAGAGGACGGAACAGCAGGGCTATCTCAGGACAGCCCACAGGCTTTTGACAGTGTCATTCTCGTTCTCTTCGCAAAGCGTGCTATTTCTCTGTGCACATAGAAACGGATGGCACGCCGCTGACGCCGCTGGAAAAGGAGACGAAATTTCTGTCTTAGGGAGAGGACTGGAAAGGAAAAGAGCCCGGTGGACATGCCGGTGCTCCCCGCCCCGCTGAGAATGCCAGCACGGCGCCTTCGGGGATCGCCTGGGAGGGGGGCGCCAACCCCGGGGAGCGCGCCCTCGACTGACTTCTAGAAAGTTTCATTACAGGCTCAATGGCCATTTTTTAAATTGAGCATTTGATGATAAAATGAGATGAGGCTTTGCTGTCATTGGAGTGAATATGCCCCGATGTGATTAAATAAAGCACACTCTTCTTCATCTTACCGATTGATGCATACCAAATCTGAACGAAGCTGCATTTTAAAATGTATTCTTTGACGTTCCTGAATGTGTCTGGAAAAATTTTAAAGTATTGGAAAATCCCACGTTGTTGTTTTTTTTGTTTGTTTGTTTCTTAGCCCCCTTTATTCCATCTTCACAATCTCATGAGGCAGGTGCTAGCATGGGGCTCCCTTTGTCAACGTGGAAACCAAGGAACAGAGAGGGCGTGTGATGTCCCCAAGGTGGCAGATGGTTAGAGAAAGGCAGGGATTAAGCTCAGGCAACCTCTCTGGGGCCTGCACCCGCATCTTTCTCATCACAATGCCCTTCATGCGACGACGCGCCTTCCGCGGGCGCCCGCCGTGTTGGGCTGCGGTCCGGATCCCAACGGCGCTTGGAAAGGCCCAGGCAGGGCCAGGCCAGCAGACGCGGGGCGGGAGGGCAGGCCGGCGCCGAGCTCAGCCTCCCGGGCAGCAAGGTGGCAGGCGGAAGTGGGGCGGGCGCCAGGGGATTTTTTTTCCGGGCCGGGGGAAGGGTGAGGGGGTTAGTGCTGAAGACCCCCCCACATCATACCCCAGCGGGGGCCTCTGGCTGGGATCCTCGACGGCCAGCCCAGTGCCTGCTTCACCGCCATTGGGCATCCCCCAGCCAGCCAATCCAGGGACAAAGGGCCAGGGCCAGAGGGCAGCCCCCCTCCTACTTGGCTGCAGGCAGCCAGGGGAGGTAAGAAACCAGGCCCATGATTCGGGTAGTAGCTCTAGAGAGGGAGAGGGTAGCTAGAGGGGGGGCATAGAGGACAGCGGTTTTCCCTCTCTGGGGTGCGGAGCAGTGTTTGTGTGTGCCGCACCCCCCCCCACCCCACCCCCCACCCCAAGACAGCAAAGGGAGATAAAGTAAGAACCGTGCAAGTGGTGACAGGGGCCAGCCTGCCTCAGCGCAGCCACAGCTGGCTCTTGGGCCAGGACCAGGGGCAGGGGCGCCAACCCCAGCCCCAGACAATGGTGGAAAGTGGACCAGCAAGGAAGCAACAGATGTGGATGCCCACAGGCCCGAGGGGGAGGCACACCCCTGCCAGCCCCTCCCCGACGGAGAGTGGAGGGAGGAGGTGGAGAGAAAGAAGTGGTGTGGGGGCTCCTATCTAGGGAAAAACGCCTTGAAGGGATCTCCCCTGCAGGGCAGCTAAGGCACAGCCAAATCCAGGAAGGCTCCTTGGGGCGTTAGAGAAATGGACACACACAGCCCTGAGGCTCCCAGGCGCAAAGGAGCAGAGACCCTGGGAAGTCTTCTCAGCCTTCCAAGCAAAGCGTTTCGGGGCCCTACCCAGGGCCCCCCTCCACCCTCCAGGCCTCCTCTGACCCTTCCTCGGCCCTGATGCCACAGCTATGCTTGGTCTTCAAAGGAGTAACCCTACCCTAACCAGAGGCCTGAGGGAGGTTAAGGGTAGAGGCAAAAGAAGGACCCAAGCCCACAACAGCTCTTTCTGCTGGGCCATCCCTGCTACGAGTCCTCAGAACGGGGTGCCTACCGAGGCCTTCCAGCTGCTCCCAGGAGCAGCCCCTGCGGCCCAGCCCCGACCCACTGAGGGCGCAGCGGCTGCGGTGGGGCTGCGAGCCCTGTCTACGGGGCAGGCGCTACTCGGCCGTAGCCCATGGGGGCCAGGGGACGTATACCCAGTGTGACAGACGGTCTGAGAAAAATCCTACACTTTTAGTTAAAAGAATCAGTGTCAGTAAAAGGCACTGCTTAGGTCGTTCCAAAATTAGAACATTTCAACCCAAGCCAAGCTTTCCGCTTAGGAGGAACGTCCACGCCAGAGAAAGAGGAACGAAGAATGGCGGGTAGTTAGTGAAGGAGGCCATGCGCTCGGGGTGCTGTTTACACCCAGGGCAGAGCACGACAGCCCAGGACGGGGGTGAGCTCCGGGCCCACCTCGCTGCCCTTGTCGGTAGGGAAGGGCAGGTGAGCGCGCGCATGATTTCCCCGGCAATTTAAGGACCAAGTGCGCACGAGGTGGAGGACCCCCAAATTGAGGGCATTAACGGCACCTGGACACCCACACCCCTCCCTTGGAAACGCTTTGTATACCTCCAGGGATCGATGTGCTCCAATTTAAAGACCCACCAGTCTAAGCCAATCACAGCGCTCCTTTTTCTCCTTTGCCAGTGATTGGCCCGTGGTCCTCATGAGAGCGAATTCTAGCCAATGAGGCCGAAGGGGAGTACAGTATAATGGCGTGGAGGGCTCTGGCCCGGTTGACCTCTGATGAGCCAGGTCCTTTGGCAGGGAGCTGTGACAGACATTTCGTGACACCGAGAACAATGCTGAAGAAGGCCCACAAACAGGGGGTGTGGGGCAGGACGGGCAAAAGCCTAGCCTCTCGGCTGAGGCACCAGGCAAGCCCGCGACTGGCCCGGGCTTCTGGATGGAGGAACAGTACCTGCCGCACTGGCTTAAGCTGCTGGCGTTGACCTGTCACAACCGCCGCTGAAGGCGTTGTAACTAAAGCAATCATCAAAGTCACCTCCCTTGCGCTTCCCCCGGGGGCTTCTCTTCCTTTTAGTACATCCGTCGCCCTCGCGGGGTGGTCTAGACCCCCTGCTCTGAGATGTGAGGCTACCAGTAATAACCTGGGAAGGTCAGACCCCCAAGCCGGGGCCCCTGGATCACAGTTTGTGTGCCTCAGGGTCCCGCAGGCCAGCGAGGACAAGAACTGAACACTCTCCACCCACACTGAGGTGAAGCATCCAGCCCAGTGCTGATCCCCGGGAAGAACCTTCCAGACAGAGGGCACAGCAAGTGCCAAGGCCCCGAGGCGTATTTGGCACAGTCAAGTGGCACCCGCCATATGGGACCTTGGGAGGCCACGGGGAAAGACTAGATTTTATTCAAAGTGTAATCAGAAGCTATCTGGAAAGTTTTGAATGGGGAATGTGATGTGACTTAGATTTCGAAAGGATGGGGTTGCGGTGGGCAGGGCACAATCAGAGGGAGCTGTTAGGGGATTTTTGCAGAAGTCCCCATGGGTTGTCATAGTGGCTTGGACTGGGGCGGAAAGGCGGGGACGATGAGAAGGGGGATAGATGGATGGACGGAGGGACAGATACACACACAGAGATATTTTGGGAGGTAGAACCAAGAGGATAAGCTGCTGGGTTAGATAAGCGGCCTCGGAGCGCAGGCGAGAGAAGAACAAATTCTAGCATAAAACTGATTTTCCTACAGTCATAACTAAAGGAGTCGTGAAGTGGGACTACCAGGAAAGGAGAGGAGACCAGAATGGGCGAGACGCTGGCTGCGCTGGCACAACAGGCTCTCCCGGGCCCGTTCAGAAGGAGAGGAGAGTTCCAATGAGACGCCCGGCCACGTTCCCTGAGAGTATCAGGCCAAAGGCTATTTGAGGATTTCTGGTCCTTGTCTTCATGCAACGGTTGCCGCAACCCTCCTCATCCACCCACAGGCCTGTGGCAATGGGGCAACCGCAGCGACTGAGGACCAAAAGTGCCTGGAGCAATGACCCAAAGTTCAGCCTCCCTGCCCACTCTCCAGCCCCAAGGACAAAGGGGAGGAGAGAATATGGCCATACGACCCAGCATCTGCAACAAAAGTAGGGATAAATAAATGGCGGGAAGCCACCCAGTGGAATACTATACAGCAGTGAAAAGGGCGCTCTAAAGACAAGCCAGCACGATGAGTCTCAAACCATAATGTTGCGCAAAAACAGAAAACAAGCCACAGGAATGTCTCAGTCGTATGTTTCCTTTTACAGAGAGGTCGGAAGCAGGCAAAACCCACGATCTCTTGTTTAGGGACACCCGCATGGCAGAAGAACAAAGAGAAGAGAGTAAATACCTAACTTTTAGGGCTCTCCTTTCTTCTAAGAGAAGAAAAGGAGATGAATTTGGGGAGGGGCTTCCAAGATACTGGTCGTGCCCTATTAAATTCGATGATAGGTGCGTGGTGTGCATTTGTATTATTTAAAAAACTGGACACACATACTATATTTGGTCTTTTTGTATGCTTCTCACAATTAAAAAAAAAAATGAAAGCAGGGCCTCAAACCTCTGATGACATTAATGCCTGTTTCGCCCCACCAACAGGCGCTCGGTAAGGAGCTCCAGAGTAAATAAATACAGGCTCACGGTGTATGTCAATACTTCCAAGGGTGCAGCCTCCCGCCTCAAACTTTCTCTATCCGGACACCTGGGAGGGAAGATTTCCACGCGTAAAGTCTGACCATGGAACTCAATCATCCAACGAAGTATGTTTGACAGACTGGAGAGCCTAGAGTGGGTCAGGGACTGTGACAGAGAATGAGGCCGGCACAGAGCAGCCCCCCACACACCAGGGCTCACAAGCCAGGGCAGGTACTCCAAGGTGCGGACACTCCAGGGTAACTCCCACGATCCTCTGGCTGGATGTTCCTGAACTGACCAAATGAAAATGTATTTGTGAAGCGCATTTTCTTATAGTCAAGGGAAAAAATCAAAAGACTGTATGGTTCTTTGCATCTAATTCAAGAAGCTTAAGCCATCAAACACTGTTTTTTGGTAAATTGGTCAATCGGGCCAATTCTGCAAATCCAGTGAATTGATTATTTGACAAATTGGCTTTCAGCACATTGATTTTCAACGTATCAGGCCACTTCTGCTTGAATCACCTGACACAGACATTTGCGTCGGTTCAAAGGTCACCCTCCAACCCACCTTCCCCAGCCAGTCAACAGCTCGTTAAGCATTCCTGCCACCCCCTGCCCAGGCAGTTGATCCATTATTTCCTTTTTTTTTTTTTCCTTGACACGGCAAGACGGTTATCCTGATTATTGTCTTCTGGTTCTGCCCTTGGCAGTGAAGTTCCACAAAAGCAGGGACCTCTCTCCTGTTGGCTACACGTGACTGCGTCCTCCCTTCGCAGGCTCACGGCAAACTCACAGCAGCTGGGTCTCCGCGCTCTGCCTTCCTCTGGATTCCTTCTCCTTTCTTTCTGCAGAAGACAGGCTTCCAGAGAAAAGGGTCACGAAAGATAAAAAGTCTCCTGTGTGTTCATCTGTCCCATATGGTAAAGGAAGGGGCTAGAGGGTGTAATAAGATGCAAAGAAACCTCGTTTTCACACTCACACACTTCCCTTTTTCATGCTATACCCGCCCCTGCCCCCACTCCGGGCTATGCACATAGTAAAAGACCTCTAGAAGGCTACTCCTCCTTGGGAAACCTTCCCCCCTAAAAGGGTGAAATCCCCCTTTTCAGGCCCTCTTTGCCAGAGCTAACTTGACCCCACAGAGCATGACGGACTCTCTCCTCAGGATTGGAAAATTATTGGAAGTGCCCTGAAGGCACGGAGACTCCGAGAACTTACAAAGTAGGACAAGCCAGGCACGAACAGCTGGACCCTGCACCTAAAGATAACACCTGAGCAAACTGAAGTCTACACAAAACCAGCTGAAGCATCCTGTTCTGCACCTGCTCCCATCACCCAGCTGCAACGCTTCACCCTTTACAACCCAGTAAAAACGCTAAGCCCTAGCCCCTCAGGGCTGGTGCATTTCTCAGAGCCTAAGCCTTTTTCCTCTCTTAGAAAGTAAAACTTTGCTCTATTTCCCTCTCATTGTTAATTATTTCACAGCCCCTGTCTCTAGCCACCCCAATACCCCCACCCTATTTTATTGCATGTGGGTGCAATTCAAAATCGCACCCAGATCCTCCACCCATGACCCTGTTTGCACCCATGGCGCTTATCACACTGCCTGAAAGTAAGTCCTTGGCGTGCCTCCAGGAAGCTGCTCAACAGCACTTAATTCCTGCCCGTCTGGTCCCCCGGCCACTCCCACGAGGTTGGGCGCCGTGTAGCAGTTCAAAAATGTGTATGGAAAGATTAAAGACATCAGGGCGGACGGGTTCAAAATTCGTCTGTCTCTCTCGTCTATATTGCATGTCTATACCGGGCATTTCTTTTGGACATTTGGGGCAATTTAAACCTTTCTTTTATTTTTATGAGTGTCCTTTTATTTATCGTATTTATTTGTATTCATGATTCTTTGGGTGTTTTGTTCCTTAATTCTTTCGGGTGTCAAGCAAGAGTTTGAATTTACTGGACGGGTCCTTGAAAAGTAGGCAAAACCCGCTGCAATAACGCCGCCCAGCTCTGTTCCCTTCTCCTCCGCCTGGCAGGGGGGCGCGTTCGCGATCTCCGCCGGGTCCAGCCCACCCGTCCCCACGGGTTCCCGCCTGCCCCGGCCGGCTCTCGGTCTGCAGCTCGCGCCCCGCGCCGCGGAGGCGGAGGTGGCGGAAGGATCCCGACCGCAGGCACGCACCACACAGAGCTCTCACGCTGATTGGCTAGTGGAGCTCTGGTTCCACATCAGCCGCCAGGCTGGGTCCTGAGAGTCAACCAATGGCTAGTCGCTCCGGTGCATGGGTCGCCCCTCTCAGCCAATCCAAAAAAAGAGCCAGAAAAAGGCGTGCCCAATGGGAGCTGGGCAGCGGGGCGGGGTCGTCCTTCGACCGTGAAGGCCCGCGCGCTGTCACCTTGACAACCTGACGGGTGCATGGCGAGTCATCCTGCCCCAGGTCCTGGTCCCCCCAGTCCTGAAATACTCACCCTTGACGTCGCTGAACCATAGCCCAGAGCTTGGCTCCTAAGGGACAAAAGGAGGAGTTCGCGTTTGGGACACGGTTACTCTAACGTTTATATACTCAGATACGGGTTCGTTGGGCTCCTAGTGAGGACCCGAAGCACGTGGGGCACGGGAGGGCACCCCACGAAGTGCAGAGGGAAGGAAGCGACAAATAATAAAGGTCCCGGAACAGAAAGTGGTTGAATCAGGTAGCAGCCGCTGACCGGACACCAAGTGTCTGGTACTTGATCTTGATACTGGGCTTCCGCCTGCAGAATTGGGATAAGTCAGCGTTTGCAATCGGGTGTTTTTGTTAGAGCAGCCCAAAGGGACTAAGGCACGGACCGTTTTATACCCTTTTACTGAGGATCCCGGGGAGTGTTTGTTTCGGTGAGTTCTATCTACCGTTTACAATTAACAATGAACTTAGGAATAATGACCAAATTAGAAATAAAAGCCGAGAATCATATATATATATATTTTTTTCATTTTAAAATAACAAGTCCATTACATGTTACCATTCACAACATATTTTTTTATGAACATAACTATACTTTGCAAAAAAAGGAAAAGATTCGTGAGACATGTAACTTAATCGAAGGCAGCTGGATGCTCGTCTGGGCTTTGGTGTTGGGTCTGTGGCAGTATCCTTAGCCTCTGGAAAACTCCATTTTATACTCTTGACAGAGTGGCAGAGAAAAATGCAAACACCCGAGGCCAGGCCACAGCATCTACACCCTGGTTTTGCCTGATGCCTCGGGCAAGAGCAGACAAGATCCCGGATCCTGGTCAAACATAGGCTCTTTCCGTAGGGCAACCCAAGCCCCCTGAAAGCCAGAAAATGTCCTGAAAATGTCTATTCCAGCTGAGGGTCTCCTGAATGTCCAATAGGCTGCAATGCATCAGTACATTAAGCTCCTGCTTCCCCTGCTCAGCTGGGGGCTGCCTTAATCAAATGGGACTGGCCAAATGCACGCGTGTAAAAAATCTCAGCCGTGAGGAGAAAAGGCCGTTCTGTGGGCATTTGGCTGGTGGAGTTAGCATTCTCTACTCCTCCACAAACAGCGGGAAGCTGGATGTGAGATCAGAGCTGCTGGGTTTCAGTCCTGGCTTCCACGCACCCTCATTAGCTGTGCCATTTCGTGCAAGTTACCTAGCCTCTCTGAACCCCATACAAAACAGGAATGGGTTGTAAGGTTTAAATGAAAAAAAAAGAAAAGGCTTTACTTGGTAAGCTGTAAAACACAAATTTTTAAGAAATATGTTATTTATTTACTTTTTAGAGAGATGGGAAAGGAGGGAGAAAGAGAGGGAGAGAAACATCAATGTGTGGTTGCCTCTCGAGCGCCCCCTACTGGGGACCTGGCCCACAATCCAGGCATGTGCCCTGACTGGGGAATCAAACCAGCGACCCTTCAGTTCACAGGCCGATGCTCAGTCCACTGAGCCACACCAGCCAGTGTGAAACACAAGTAGTATTTATCACTATTGTCCACCACTCTTGAGCATAGAGAAGATGGTGGTTATGTGACTGTCATGAATTATAGTCATTGTTTCATTGGGGCCACCAATCAACATCTCCACTGATAACAAGTTCAAAAACCCCTCACAAGTCACCCCGTCTCCAGGAGGGAGTGCCTAAAGGGGGTGGGGTCTGCTCTTCGGGAGGTGCCTGCAACACTGGGCTCTAGCACACATTCCCCAGGACTGGACGTTCGACCTTGGCAAGTTTCCGGTGTCTCCGAGCATGGTTTCCTCATTGGTATTACAGACCTAATCCCTTCCATGCTGAGTGACCGTGCACGTCAACGAGCTGGGCCAGGGAGAGCAGAGCCGACACGCAGACATTTTCCCTCATGAGAATGACCACTGTCACTGATGGGGGATGTAAGGTCACCACCCCTCCCATGACCTTTGCGTCAACCTGTGGGAATTATGGGCCTGAAATGTCGTATAAAAGAGAACGGCTTCCCTACTCACAGCACTTGACACCAAACATGGGGTTTCCCCTCACCTTAGGCAAGTCTGACACTGGCCACGCGGAGTTAGCGCCGACCCCACAGGTTAAGGGCTCAGTCTTACAGGACTGCCAGCCCTTCAGATGCCAATCGCAAGTGCGGGACCCAGGGTCGCCCACACTTCTGTCCAACTTGGCTGCAAACCAGAGGTCCCGCTGCCCGGCCCCGCAGGTTCAATAACTTGCTAGAACAGCTCACAGAACTCAGGGAGCTGAGACTGGCGTGGCTCAGTGCGGACTGGGTACAGGCCTACAAACTCGAAGGCCACTGGTTCGATTCGCAGCCAGGTCCCCAGATGGGGGTGTATGAGAGGTAATGTTTTGATGTTTTTCTCCCTCCCTTCTCCTCTCTCTAAAAATAAATAAATAAATAAAATCTTAAAAAAAAAAACCCTCAGGGAAACACTACTGACTATTACTGGTTTATTACAAAGGATATGATAATGGAAACAGACGCACAGGTAGGTGAAGACGTGCACTGGGTGACGTTGGAAGGGTCCCAAGTGCAGCAGAGTCTGTCCCTGTGGAGTTGGGGTGCATCGCCCTCCCAGGCATGTTCGCCAACCTGGAGGCTCTGTGACAAACCCCATGGTCTAGGGCTTTTATGGGGCATCGCTGATTGAGTCAGAGCCATTGGTGGTTGGCGCAAACCCAGCCCCTTTTCCCCTCCCTGGAGGCTGAGAGTTGGGGCTGAAAATTCCAGCCCTCCAACCCCACGGTTGGTTCTTCCAGCTGTAAAACTGGTATTTGGATATATGCCTATTAACATTTTTGAGTTGTTACTTTGCTACCACAAAGTTCAAGTCCCAGCTAATGTATATAATTAAGATTTAGCCCTGCCGGCTGGTGTGGCTCAGTTGGTTGGGCGGCATCCTGCGAAGTGAAAGGTGACCGGTTCGATTCCCGATCCGGGCAGGACAGGGTGCGTGCCAGAGGCAGCCTACTGGTGCTTCTGTCTCACGTTGACGTTTCTCTCCCTCCCTTTCCCTTTCTCTAAAAATAAACAAAGAAAATCTTAAAATAACTATAATAGTAATAACAGTATCTCCATAAGACGGTTTCAAAGACAAAGAACCTGTAGGAACCGGACAGGAAACAGACACAATACCTAGCCGACCTGGGCCTACATGAACCACGTGTCGGTGCGACCGCAGCTGTGGCAGGGGCAGTTGGGGTGGTGGAAGCCGGTGACGCTAACGCGAGCCTGGAAGGGGGCGGGATGCCTGGCTACCATGGTAGGGATGTGCTATTGTCACTCAGTGAGGACTGGCTCCTGTTTCGATGATTCCTCTGGGTCCACATCTTCAGCCCCGGCCTGCTGTGTTTCATTCAAACCTTTCTTTTTTGATGTGTTCTTGCAGAAATGATTATTTTAATCCCATGTATTCCATGCAGTCATGGATGGTTTTCCTATCTCACTCTGGTTCCTACTTTCTCACCCAGCATGGCCGTCGCGGCGACTAACTGCTGTCTTCCCCGCCTGCTGGCTCTCCAGGGGCCGGGCCAGCCAGGTGGCCCCAGAGAGCGTCACAGTGACCAGCCTCATACTGTCCCTTGTGGGCCCCTGAGAACCTCTCTTCGCAATATAAATGTACTCGGGAGCAATACTCTTGGTCATAGTGGGTTGAACTCGTCTTTCTCTCATTACATTTGTTCCTGAATGCTTGCTAGGAAAACCACTTTTAGTGCCCACCAGGTAACCCTAAAGCATCTCGGTTCCGGGTGGGGTTGGAAGGGCGGTCAGCAAAACCCAGCTAGGGTGGCCCTAATTTGCATATAAAATGCAGGATGTCTGGTTAAGTTTTTTTTCTACCCTCACCCAAGGACATGCTCACTGATTTAGAAGGAGGGGAAGTGGGGAGAGAGAGAGGGAGAGAAACATCAGTCAGTTGCCTTCCATACCCACCCAACCGTGGACGGAACCTGCAACTCAGGCATGTGCCCTGACTGGGAATCGAACCTGCGACCTTTCCATTTACGGGACAACACGCCAACCAACTGAGCTACACCAGCCAGGGCAGGATGCCTGGTTAAATTTGAATTTCAGATAAACGACAAACACATTTTTAGTGTAAGTATATCCCATGTACTTTTGGGGACATATGACTGTCTCAGATGGGGAACAGACTCACAGCACCACCGTTATTACATGCACACGTTGGGAAAACTCCACACACGCTCTGCTGTAAGTGATGACATAGATTTCAGAAGTCCGTACAACAAAATTACAATACACGTTTATTAAGCTGTAATTTTCACAGTATTTTAATTCTGTTCTGAAATCAGCCTACAAATATCTCTACAGATCACCAAAGCCAGTTATTCAATAAATAACAGGAATGTATCGCTTTGCAAAAAAAATTAAAATAAAAAAATAAACAAGCCTTAAACATTTATGTCTATACATATTTGCGGAATCGGTTTCTCAAAGCTCATAGGGCTAACCTGTGCACACACCACACACGTACACACACACACCACTATAATCAGATCAGATGGATTTATACTAAGCATCAAATTAAACGCTATATCAAATTCATAACCAGGTACACAAAATCGGAATTGAATCATGAATGCACTGTTGACAACGGGCACCGTACCTCACAAATACGATTTCCGGGCAGGGGGAGGAGGGTTGCTTTGCTGACTTTGAACTGAGTGCCAGTCACTGTCACCACCACAAGGACTCGATATAGTTGACAGTACGCAGAGATTTAACACACATGCGGATAGTCAATTGATACTAAAACCTTTAAATCTGCAAAAAGACATCGGAACACGTGGTCACTGATGCCCCTAGCTGCCACAGGTGTTCAGTACATGACGCAAGTGACAATCAGCTCTGATGCCACCACAAGGGAAAAACTGGTCCTGGTGCACCTGCTACATGCCAAGTCGTCATTAAAGAGAAGAGGGCAGAGTTCAAGTGCGGACCAACGTCTGTCCCAGATATTGTACATTGATTGCATCAACGGTCACCTAACACTGACTTTAGGGTACTGCGTCAGATCCTGCAAAAAATACGTAATTCTATTATTCACAAGTGAGGCGCAGAAGTCCAACTACTCAGATGGCCATAAACAGAACCTCTGCAGAACAGCGATCGATTATTAAAAAAATAAAGTTGGGGCGGTTGGCACCCGGGTGGCCTAGAGCGGGTTTCTGGTTGAGTCGGCCAGTTCGAAACCCAGGGGGAAGCAGGTATCGGGCGCCAACCCGTAAGGCAGGTAGATGTCATTCATCAGAATCATCTTAAGCAGCAGGAAGCGTGGGGACGAAGCCATGTAGGGTTTTAGAGTCTGCGTTGACATCTCATTCCTAATCCGTCCATGAGGCTGCTGAATCAGAGACCGATTAACAGCCGAAGTGTTTTCCGTGGTCCCATCAGCCGTGCATTGTGGGTGTGCACGAGCCTCCCGGCCATAGCCGGGGGTGCCAGCACAGCACCCAGGTCCCCTTTCTCCCTGCGTGCCCTGTGCGCCATGCTGCGCCTCTCGTCTTCAGGGACCTGAGTATTAAAAACCTTCTTTCAGTGGCATTAACCCCTATGTGTCATCGTGCGGTCGCCTTTATAAATTAAGACCCCGGCACAATTCAGAGGACAAGCTTTCAAGAAATTCTGTTGCTGTGACTTTGTTCCTGGAAATGACACGGTGTATCCCTGAAACATGAAGCAGAAAACCCCAGAAGGTAGGTAACACCGACTGGTGTCAGGAAATAATTCAGGGGAGGCTTTGCACCCTGAAAGCATCTTTTACTAGCAGGTCAAGTACGAGAACATTCTGAGTATCGACCCCAAAACATCGACGCAAACGCAGCCGTTGAGACAGTTGGTCCTGTTTCTTCTCTGGACTAGTTCCTGTTCTTGGTACTTTACTGCGATACTGAAGTACCAGGAAATTAACACTGACTGAAATATTTCAAAAACTGAGTCGTAGAACAGATCCACAGTAGTTCTCACCAGGATGTTTTTATATCACGTTTGATGCAGAGTTGCACTAATATATTCTACAGCCCTGAAGATATAAAAAAAGGTTTCTCTTCAAGGTATGAGATATGGTACAAAAATACATTTCTCCACGTACAAAAGAGAGAAAAAAGAAAGAGGTGTGGGTGGCGGGGGCAAGGGGGCAAAAACCCTTTAAGCGTCCATGGAATGGAGAACGAAAAAGAAATCCCCAACTCTGGGGGGGAGGGGGGTCAAGAATATGCCCAAACAAAAGCCAAGTTTCTGCATTAAAAAGCAAGAGTCATTCGGACCGAAGATCCAGGACTCCCACCAGAATTTCCAGCAGGTGCCCCCCGAAGTGGCCCTCCTCATGAAGTGCAGGCTCTTTCACGAAAAATAAAGACAGGCGCCTCTCACTGGGGTACCTTGAACTGCGGAAGGGGCTGCGGAGCCCACCCTGCGCCCACGTGGTAGAAACAATGCAGATTCTCAACAGCGATTTTCAGTTATGCTGGTGGTTGGTCTCGGGGTTTCCCTGGATTCTCTGAGAGTTAAACGGTTTTCCTACCGGATCTCGAGCCGGCGCAGGGCCTTTCAGGTTTCAGGTGCGAGGGCGGGACGGGGAATGGAGTGACCATTATGCCCAGACCAGTGAGAGTTTAAGACTTAAAAGTTTTGTGCAGAACATGCCAATTTCCTTCCCCCACCCCCACCCCCGTCAGCATAAGCAAAGCCATGTTTTAGCACCTAAGGGAGCCAAGTGCACACACAGAAACGGGAGGACAAGGGTGGCCTCCCTGGAGCCGTCTGTACCCAGTGCTAAAGTAGATTCACCCACAACTACCCGAATGGCAAAACTGGATGGACTTCAAGCCGGAAAGCCCAGGTTTCGAGTAACGGTAGATACACATCTGCCCAAGCAAGGAGTGAGCCTAACGCAGGAGTACTTGGGTCCCTTGACGTGCACCCTTAAAAAAAGAGAAGATTCCTAAATATCCCCCAGAAACACCTGCTTCTGTTTTCCAGGTCAAGCCTCACAGGTGCACCGCGCCGGAGCCGGCAGGGAACTGGGCTGTCTATAGAGCGGCACCTGGACCACAAGGGCTTGGCTCTGCCTGATCAGACAGGGAGGGGGCTCGGGCGTGGGCTGCCGGGGCACGGAGGTGCACTGGGGAGGGCTGTGGAGACACTGGGGACCCCTCGCAGCCTTCAAAACTACATTCGGCAACAGCTGGGTTTCCTTTCAGCGTCCTGTTTTCTGGGGCAGGCCAACACGCTGGGGGGTGGAGGGGGTCCAGCGAGGGGGCATGTCCACCAGCGCCTGATCCGAGCCTTGCAAACCTCCCCTGTCCAGACCCTCACAGCTGTCTGCCCTGCTCGGACCTCTCTCTGCCCCTAGAGACCACCTCAAATGAGGACACCACAGGCTTCCGACAGAAAGCCCCTAACACGTGTACCGTAAAAACTTCAGAAAAAACAATTCACATCTTCTCCAAGGCTTGTTTCTGCTGCTTATCGTTCCCGAGGTGCTTTATAAGCAGCGATAGGCTTGCACGTGTTATTAGCCGCTACGGTTTGTTTTCCCTCTAAGGTCCTGAGTGCAAAACCAAAATGCAGCAAATAAGCAAAAGGCATCCTTCCCCTTCGAGACCCAGATGGCAGGCGGCGAGATGAGAACGGCCCAGAGATTGCCGAGTACGCCTGGACGCCCCGCCCACTCGGGCAGCTCTGGACACCGAACCCCAGAGACATTTCTTTTCCCAGTCCTCGAGTTTTTCCTTCACAAAACGTTGAGCTTAAAATTCATCCAAGTACAGAAGGGGTGGGGTGGGCGGGGAAACCTTAGATTTTCTACAAATAATGATTTCTTCACTTGGAAACATAATCGACGGGGGCTTGGCTGGGGTCCCTTCCACCTAAGAGTTGTTCAGTTTCACCCTCAAGACCAACTGTCTACACTCGGAAGCGACAACATTCATCAACTTGGTCAACATCAACCTAAAATAACATTGAACTAAAGACTCACCTTTTGGAACATGAAAATAACGCACACAGACCTTACCCACTGATAACCACGCTGCAAAAACAAACATTTAACTTTTCTAAAGTGTCGAATTAGCGTATTCTTCCCCCTCTGTGTAAAGTTTTAAGAAACTTGACTCAGATCTGCCTTTATTAAAAAACCTTACAAAAGGTGTATTTAAGTGCTTGAAAAAATTAACTTTATGCTCTATGCAGATAAACTTCTCTTACTGTACAGCTAATATGGTTATATCCTTTGTTTAAAAAATATCTCTCCCACTAACAACACCTGGCAGGTAGTTCTACTTCGCTGAGCGGGTCCGTGCTCTCGCCACGGGTCCCAAGAGTCTGCCCGGGGCCGGAAACACCCTCACGGAGCGCCACCCTCTGGCTCAGGAACGTTTATTAAGATGGCTTGGGGTTCGCTGTCCTTTTCTTCCTCCTCCTCTTCTGCTTCCTGAGAGAGGGCGCCGGCGTGCGGGGGCCCGGCCGGCCGGCTGGTTGTCACTTGCTGTGGGCGCGGTCGAGGCTCTCCAGCACGCGGCCGAGGCGGACGTTGAGGACTCGGACTTGGTTTTCCAGGTGCTCCAGCTTCTCCTCCACGCTGGGGCCGCTGGGGCCGCCCCGCCAGTAGCAGCCCACGGGCCCGGTCATGAAGTAGACGGCCACCACGCAGCACAGGGGCAGCGCCGCGCTCCCGGGCTCCCCCTCGTGCTTGTGCAGGATGTACACGCAGGACATGGAGAACAGCAGGACGCGCACAATCCAGAAGAAGCGGCCGAACACCATGTGCAGGAAGCCGAACGTGAAGGTCAAGGTCAGGGACAAGAACCAGTAGGCCAGGAGGATGACGCCGACCAGCACGATGGCGCGGGCTGGGCTGCTGGCCACCAAGGCGGGGTTGAAGTACTGGGACATGTTCGAGACTGCGGGACAGAAAAGAGGGACGGTGGCCGGTTACAGGGAGTCGGGTTTCTGTACAGGTCGGGCTTGGGCGGCCAGCGCACTTGCCGGGCCTTCGCGACGGCCCTAGGAACTGAGCTGCCTCGCTGACCTTCCACCAAGCCCCGGGAGAAGACAGGGCCAGCCTTGCAGACTGCCTGCCCGACTGTGGGTGTAGGGCACCCATCACAGCAGGGCAGAGCCTGCAAGCTGCCCTCCTATTTCCTCCCTCCCTGTCTTCTGCAGCCACCAATGCCCACTCTCAGGCTGGGCACACGCTGCTGAGGATGAAGCACTTGCCAGTCTCTCCCTTATAGCTACAGGACTAAGCTGCGGTCAAGGAGAGGGAAGCAGAAATGTTCTGTGGTAGCTTCAGGCGTTTTTCCCTAAGTGCAGCAGGATTGTGCCCTCTACCTCTTCTTCTTCTGCCTGCTGGAATGTGGATGCAATGGCAGGAGTAGGAGCAGCTGTCCTGGGCCAGGAAGGAAGAAAAGTCACCTACTGGGGAGCAATAAGAATGAAGGTGCCTCGGTGCTGAGGACAACGGGCTGCAAAGCCACCTACCTGTGAACTTTCACATAAGAGAAATAAGCTTCCATCTTGTTTAAGCTGCTGTTATTTTGGGGTTTCTTACAACCAAACCTAATCGTAACTGGTACCCACACATGAAGTTCCATCCTAAGCAAGGAGTGAAATGGAGGAGCTGCATCTTCTGTGTGCACAACTTAAGAAAATTTTCAAACAGAAAAGTTAAAAGAACAGTAAAATCAATACTCCTATTGAAACCAGCTAGGTTTCACAATGCTTCAGGTTTTTTCCATATTTTGCTTCCTCTCTCTAGTCACGGACACTTTTTTTACCCAACCATTTGAAAGATGCACTCACCATATTTCAGCATATGCCCCACCCCGTTTTACTGAGATGTAACTGACCTTCAGTGTTATGTCCGCCCAAGGCGGACAGCAGGATGGCTTACCCACGTTGCAGCAGGGTAACCACGATGAGCTTAATAAACATGCATCATCTCACACAAATACAAGAAAGGAAAAAAATATTTTTGCTTGTCCTGAGAACTCTCAGGATTCAGTGCTCTCTTAACCACCTTCCTGTATGTCCCACAGCTCTTTTGCCAGTGATCACACCGTCCCTGGCACCCCGAGTGCATATGCGCCCACGGCTGGAAGCTGTGCCTTTCGACCACCTTCATCCAATTCCCACACTCCTCACCTGCCTCCGGGAACCGCAGATCAGATCTCTTTTGCTATGGGTTTGGGTTTGTTTTGGGTTTTTTTTCCTTCTGATTCCACGTACGAGTGAGATCACACAGTATTTGTGTGCCTCTATCTGGATCGTCTCACTGAACACAATGGCCTCAAGGCCCCTTCATGTTGCCAAAAATGGCAGAATTTCCTTCTTTTCATGGCTCAGTAATACTCCCTTGCGTGACCACCACGCCTTCGTTACCCACTCACTCACTGGTGGACCTTTGGTTGTCCCCGTGTCTTGGCCATTGAGGATAACGCCACCATGCACGTGGCTGCGCGGGTGTCTCTTAGACATACGTGCTCATTTCCCGCGGACATAGGCCCAGAAGTGGAATGGCTGGGTCACGTGGTAGTTCCATTTTTAATTTTTTGGAGGAAACTCTGTACTGTTTCCCACAGTGGCTGCACCAATTGACATTCCCAACAACAGAGCGCAAGGTCTCCCTTTTCTCAGGATCTTGTCTTTTTGAAAATCTCCTGTCCCGACGGGTGTGAGTTTTGATTTGCATCTCCTTGATGTTTAGTGATACTAATCAGTACCTCTTCATGTACCTGTTGGCCATTCCTTATCTTCTTTGCAAAAATGTCTATTCTGGTCCTTTGCCCATTTTTAATAGGGTTATTTGGGGGTTTTTTTACTACTGAATTGTATGAGTTCTTTATATATTTTGGAATAGTGTGCAAATACTTTTCCCCTATATTGTAGGTTCTTTTTATTTTGTTGATCTTTTCTTCGGCTGTGCAAAAGCTTTTGTTGGATGTAGTCCCACTTGTTTATTTTTGCGTTTGGTGTCAAATCCCAAAAACCTTCACCAAGACCGACGTCAAGGAGCTTAGCACCTAGGTTTTCTTCCACGAGTTTTATGGCTTCCAGTCTCACATTTAAGCCCCTAATCCATTTTGAATTAATTTTTGAGTGTTATCCAAGAGGGGTCTAGTTCCATTCTTTTCCATGGGAATACCAAGTTCCCCAGCACCACCGACCGAAGAGACTGTCTTTCTCCCATGGAGTATTCTGGGCTCCCTTGTCCAGTATCAGTCGACTGTATATGCTGGGGTCAGCAAGCTCATGGGGACGCTGCTGCTCTGAGGGTGTCACTTTGAGATCTGAGGGCCAGTGTACAATCCACTCTGTGCAGGAGGGGAAGGGTGCGCGGCCTGGGCTGGCATGGGATGTGACGATTTCGGGTGGCAAAGTATGGACCCAGAGCAAGCCTGAGACACGAGCTTTTGTTTATAGGAGTTCTATCTGTTGGTATTCCCCATAGTATAAACTAAAAGTAATTTAAA
The DNA here is from genome assembly GCA_004026545.1 of Mormoops blainvillei. Classification (NCBI taxonomy): domain Eukaryota; kingdom Metazoa; phylum Chordata; class Mammalia; order Chiroptera; family Mormoopidae; genus Mormoops; species Mormoops blainvillei. The sequence goes on along the minus strand of PVJD01008033.1, from coordinate 39,741 downwards.
ATTCTTAACTTTAAAAAACTGTGATTTTGTACTTTAATATTTTGGTATACTTCATACTGTCAGGCAACCTTTTCTTAAAGTTTTTTTTTTAAATAGACAACTTTTCAAAGTTTTAGGTTCATAGCAAAATTAAGTAGAAGATGTGTTACTTTTTAAGCATTGTTATTGTTAATTCATTTAAAAATAATGAACCCATTATAGCTTCACACAAAAAAACACGTTTTTCATGAAAAAATACTGTTTTCCTAAAGACAGAGTGAGAACAGTGGTGTTGTTTTGCATTTTTGTAAATCGCTTTTATGTCTCGCTCGTCAGGAGAGAGCTGGATTCTCAAATCTGCTTTGGAGTTCACAGAAATAGAATGCTAGCCACGAATGTGAACCACACATATAATTTTAAATTTTCCGGTAGCCACATTAAAGATGCAAAAAGAAACCGGTAAAATTAAAGTTAAGACATTTAACCAGAATGTTCAAAATACTATCCACATGGATATAAAAAAAAGTACTGAAGCACATGCTCAACCCCGGGCCTCCCAGAGATAAGGTGCTGGGAAAGGGGCCCCCCAGGGCTCCTCCGAGCCACTTTGAGAACCACTGGGCTGCCATCTGCCCCCAGCCACGTGACACGTACTATTCTATCATCAAGGGGCTACAATAGGTGATGAGCAGGTACGGGGACACCTGGGGGGATTCCTGGCTTGGGGATAAGCGTGCCAACCCGCGCCCCAGGATCAAAGATTAAGTAAAAACTGCACTGGAATCGAGGGGGCAGGAAGGAGCGGGTTGGCTCCCCAGGGGCCTGAGAGTCTGCGCGTGAGTGGCAGCGGGCAGCTGCCAAGGAGCACCGTTGCACGCCTCCTGGCGCCGCCTAACCCAGTGCCACACACAGACCACTTTCAACAGCAGGAATGGGTTCTCTCCCCGTCTGGAGGCCAGGAGTCTGAAGTCGGGTGTCGCAAGGGGTTCCCCTGGGCCTCCCCCGGCTTCCGGGGCTTTGTTGGCGATCTTTGGCATCGTCGGTTCATAGAAGTTCGCCCCGATCTCTGTCTTCACCTTCTTCCTGCATGTCTCTGGGTCCAAATTCCCCTTCTCGCGAGGCCACCGGTCATCCTGGAGTAGGGGTCCACCCTACTCCAGCATGACCTCATTTTTAACTAATGGCATCTGCAATGAGCCTATTTCCAAATCAGGTAACATTCTGAGGTCCTGGGAGTTGGGACCTGAACATATGAATTTGGGGGGACGCAATCCAAGCCACAACACTCAAAGACAAGTGGACGTTTCCACGGCAGACTTGCTCCTCGGTCTGGCCCAGGGCTGACATCAACGCGCCCTGCAGACTCCCCGTGGGTGGGACGCAGGCTGCCCTCTGTCCAGAGAGGGAATTGAGATTGGGTGGCTCCTGGACCTGCTTGATGACTTCCTTTTCGGAACAGAGCCCCTTCGTAAGTCTCAGCGTGTTTCCCAGGTATTTACCATGGGCCAGAGACCATCCTGATGGCTCTGCATGAATTGTCACGTAATCCTCATGACATGCTGATGAGACACGTAGCATTTCCCCACATGGGGACTCAGGCAGAGAGCGACTTGCCCAGGGTCCCCCAGCTAGGACGGGGAGGGGAAGCCTCTGTGGCAAAGGCTGTGCCGCGCACCGCGTCCCAGCCAAGATGCATGTGTGGACAGACTGGATTCTGAAGACTGAACACCCCAAAAACGTAAGGCACTTCCATTGTCATTTTCCACGTTGATGACAAGTTGAGAAGAGAATATTTTTGATCAGGATAACTGAAACGCCTTATCAAAATTAATTCGCTGGTTTCCTCTTTCAATGCGACGAGAACATGTCATATCGCATATGTGGCCGGCCGTCCAGTTCTGTCAGGCAGGGCTGGGCTAAGATGTCTCCATTTTAACAACACCCTGGAACATTCTGAAGGAGGGCGCTAGAGGACCATGCTCACGGAAAGTCTGCACCAGACTGTCCAATTTGTGAGCAGTTTTCTATCAAGCCTTTTACACACTTGAACTTCTAAGCCTAAGACACAAATCGCTAAGGCCTTCAGGTGCTTTGAAGCTTATGCGTCAGATGAAAGGGAAGAAACTGTGACGTAGAGGTGAGTTTTCTCACCTCCGGAATGTGGGCGTTTACTGCCTCATGGCCCCGCTGCAAAACGACTCTAATTCTGGTCCTCTCCAGACACTTAGAAAGCTGTCTCCACTCTGTATTTTTTCATCCCAAGCTTCATGCAATTTCTTTTTTTTTTTTAAAAAGACTTTACCCATTTTATCTTTAGACTGAGGGGAAGGGAGGAAGAGAGGGAGAGAAACACCAATGTGTAGTTGCCTCTCGCGCGTCCCCTACTGGGGACCTGGCCTGCAACCCAGGCATGTGCCCTGACTGGGAATCGAACTGGCAACCCTTTGGGACGCAGGCCGACACTCAATCCACTGAGCTACACCAGCCAGGGTTCATACAATTTCTTGCAACCAGGTTTGTGTCTGCAGGGCTCACAGGCCAGGGATAGAAATGCCGAGAGCTGAGCAATCCGGGCAGGTGGAGAACTCGGATTCCGAGCGGAGTTGCACACAGTTGCTGCATGTGGGTAAAGCGTTGGCTCAGCCTCGGTCCCAGGAGGGGCCACTGGCAGCCCCAGGGGCTGCAGGCTGCACAGCCTCCTCTCCAAGGGCCACGCCACCGCCTCAGATTCTGCGCTTGAGCAGTGAGGCGACCAAATGGGCCTGAGGGCCCCTCGAAGGTCGAACTCAATGGTTCAAGGCTGCAGACGGTTGCGAGTGGCTGAGGGGGACGACGGCAGGTGTGAACCAGGGCACCCACCTGTGCAGCCTTGGGCCCCACCCCCAGCCCAAGTCTCCAACTTGTAGGGCGGGAGTGTGAGGGCCAGCAGGAGGACCCCGGGAAGCTCTGCAGCGACAGAGCTGTTCTAGTTTCCTGGGGCTGCAGTAACAAACGACCAGACTTGGTGGCTTAAAACAGCGTTTTCCCTCCCGCGTGGCTGGAATCACGGTCGGGGCAGGGTGGGGCTCCCACTGCAGGCTCCAGGGGCGGCCCCTGCCTGGTGTCGTCCAGCCTCTGATGGCTACTGGCACCCGTGGCTTGTGGCCACGTCACCCCAGGCTCTGCCTCTACTATCACAAGGCTGTCTTGTCCAGGTGTTTCTTTGCGCCTCTGTGTCCAAATGTCCCTCTTCTTATAAAGATGCTGGACATCGGATTTAGGACACACCCTAATCCAGGACGGCTGCACCTTAACCTGGCCCAGTCTGCAAACACCTTATTCCCAGGCAAGGTCACCTGCATCGGGACAGGGGTTTTCTGGAAGGACACAGTTTAATCACACCAGCAGCAAAGTAGGACAACACTCCCCCAATTCGTTAATGCCGGGCCCCCTTGGGCCGGGGCAGAGTTGGGGCGGAGGGCGCAGTCTGGAGGAGGTGGGCAAGACCCTGGTCTGGTCTCGGGAGCTAAGATTCCAGAGAGGGGACCACACCCCCATAAACACACACAAGAGGTTAGAGTAGAGCAGACCAGTGCCATAAAGCAGAGGTCCCTCACCCGTTAGGAACCAGCCAAGAGCGAAGCTCACCTGAGCCCCCCTCCTCCTGTGGAAAAACCAGTCCCTGGTGCCAGAAAAGTTGGGGACTACTGCCATAGCGAGAAGGGGTGATGTTAGAGCAGATGCTGATGCTTTACACGGAGTTCTCAGAACGCACACCCTGGAGGAGCGTCACACTGGAAACGACCAGAAACCGCTCCTGGCAGAAAACACCTAAAGGGCCAAGATGCGTCCAAGAACAGGGCGGAGGCAGGAGCTGGGAAGATCCTTGGAGCTCAGAGTCCTCACCTGACCCCTCTGTCAGTGCAACTGGAAGTCACTGGGCAATTTTAAGGAGGGTGACTTGACCTCATTGACTGATTTTTATTTCTAGAGAGAGGGGAAGGGAGGGAGAAAGAGAGGGAGAGAAATAGCAATGTGTGGTTGCTTCCTGCATGCCCCCTACTGGGGACCTGACCCGCAACCCAGGCATGTGCCCTGACTGGGAATCGAACTGGCGACCCTTTGGTTCACAGGCTGGCACTCAATCCACTGAGCCACACCAGCCAGGGCATGGCTTTATTTATTTAGTTAGTTAGTTAGTTAGTTAGTTACTCTATGCAATAAAAGTTGTAATTAAAAAAAAGATCACCCTGGCTGACTGGCTGAGAAGGGACTCCAGGGAGCACGGGAAGGAGCCAGGTCAGGGGGTGTGTGAGGGACAGCTGACCCGGCTGGCCGAGGTCGCCCTCTCTGGCAAGGCCGGCTGGCAAGACCGGCCGTGGCTGGTGTCTGCGAACAGGGATTTCCGGAGTGTGATGCTGTGATTCATGACAACAAATATACATTTGAACTCTGTCCGTTTCTGGCATGGGGCTCCTAAAGCCCTTAGAATTTCCTCAGCGGTAACAGGAATAAAAGTGTCTTGATAATTCATAACAAGTTCCTTTGGATCACACCTGAGTTTGTTAATGAGGTGACTTCCGGAGGCCCCTGAGGGCGGGCTGGTTGCCAGGGTGACCACCGATGTGACTGGAGGCCTGGAACATTCCGTCCACCGCCCTGACGTCGGGAGGGGAGAGGGCTGCAGGTGGAATCTGTCCCCAGTGGCCGGTGACTTGGTCAGTCGTGCCCACGCGATGAAGGCTCCCTAACCACGCAGAGCAGGTGCTTTGGGGGGCTTCTGGGGCGGTGAGCTCAGAGTGTGGAAGCTCCGATCCCTTCTCCCAGGCCCTGCCCCTGTGTCCCTTCCACCGGGGCTATTCCTGAGTTATGTCTCGTAATAAGCTGACAATCTAGCGAGTAAGCTCATTTCCTAGGTTCCGCGAGATGATCCAGCGAGTAATCGAAGCGGAGGAGGGCCCATGGGAATCTCCGATCTGTAGGTGATGGCCCAGAATCCCAGGGGACACCCTGGATTTGCGAGCGACACCTGCGGCGGAGCCGTCTTGTAGGATGGAGCCCTTGGCCTGTGGGATCTGATGCGTCTCCAGGTAGGTCGTGTCAGAACTGAGCCACGTTTGTGGGACAGTCAGTCAGCATCTGAGGAAAATCAAGTTAACTGCCCAGTGGTGCGATGTCGGAGAAACGGCTCCCCCACTGCGCGATGACAAGGGCTCTCTGTGCGGGGCTGTTTGCACAAACGGCGTGGTTTACGCTGACGCCTGCTGTCCCTCGGGAAATCTGGGGTTTGGGGACCTGCCAGGCAGAAGGGGCCTACGTGACCAGCCCATGATAACACTCTGAGTTTCTAATGGGCTTCCCTGGTAGATGACACTTCACGCATGTAGTGTCACAGCTGGTTGCTGGGGAATTAAGTGTGTCCTGGGTGACTCTCCCGAGCCGAGGGGAACTCTAGAAGTCGCAGCCTGGTCTCCTCCGGACTTCATCTCTCGTACCTTCTCCCTTCACTGATTTTGCTTCATGTCCTTTCACTGGAATGAGTACTAGCCGCGAGTGCGACCCCACGCTGGGTCCTGGAAGCCCTCCTGGAGAGTCACCGAGGCTGGGGGTGAGGCCCCGACACGTCTCCAGGCTTCCTGGAGGGAGAGGCAGCAGCCTGGACCCGGGATGTGTCCTCGACATTCGAGGTCCCAGCTGCAGCCTCCCAGTTCCCGGAGCAGGGCTAGGGCAGTGGCCCGTAGCCGGTCAAGTCAGCTGTGTCCGGGGGTCACGCGTCACTCCTTCAGACCTCTTGATGATTCTGTGAGCACGTCACTCTCTGAATTAAACCCTTTCTGCTTAAGTAACTAGAGTAGTTTGATGTGGATCCCAGAGACCGCACCCCTGCTCCGCACAGCTGGCCTGGGGGCAGACCCCTCCATGCTGCCCCCGCCTCGCACCTTATCCCAAGCGGCATCTGTGAACCTCAGCTCTGACAGACTCTTTCTGTAAGCAACTATTAACAACAGGTGTTTGTCCAATGCGCACCGACCCCCGCAAGGCATGTCACAAACCACGCACTGCGGGTACCACTCACACTCGAAGAACCACCGGAATAAAACAGCACCTTGAAGGAACACCCCCCGCACCTACCGTCAAGTCCAAAAACATCCAAGATCTCCGTCCAGATTTTCCACAGCGTTTCCAAAAACATGTCCACACCCAGCACGAACCTCTCGGTCAGCCTGGTCAGGAACTGCAGAAACGAGAAGAAGGTCATTACTGCCTCGGCCAACGCTGCCTTCTCCGCGCTCACGGATGACACGTCAGCGGGGAAACGGAACTGCCGCCGCCAGCCGCCAGGAGAGGCCGAGCAGCCCCAGGGACTGACGCGCTGGTATCAAATGTTGGTGGGCCAAGAACAGAGCGGCATTTGGTCCAACGTCCCCTCTGTAGACCGAGCGATGCACCCGTGGGGGACCGGAGCCCCCACCTGGCAGAGCTGCCTCACTCCGGGTCCGATCGCTTCCGGGGACACTCTGCTCACCCCTCCGTCAAAGTCAAAGCCTCTGCTTGCCTCTGCCTGATTTCTCTTTTTTTATTTTTACTTACTTTTTAATGTTTTACATTTATTTTTCAATTACAGTTGGCATACAATGTTATGTTAGTTTCAGGTGCACAGCATAGAAATTAGACACCTATATACCTTACAGAGCGACCCCTCCCACGCCGCCCCCCCACCCCATCCACAGTGTGGACAGTATTATTGATTGTACTCCTTCTACTGCCAACTGCGTCCCTGGCTCACCCCATCGAAGCCGCGCCTCCCTGGCCCTCGCACACTCGGAGCCCACGCCCCCGCCCCTTTGGCTTCTCCTGCAGCTCACGCCCCGGCCACTCGACTCCAGCTACTCCCAGTTCTGCAGGGGGCGGGTATGCGTGTGGACGCGCCAAGCTCCCCGCCACCGATCGGCCGCACTGTGGGTGCCTTTCGGTGCCTCAAGTCCCTTCTCTGTAAACCAGGGGTGCCAGACTCGGGCTGGGCTTCAACAAAGGCCACCGGCCACTCCTCTTACAGCACCCCCTTTTATCTCCTTATGACACTCAACACTCGGAAACAGTCTCGTAGCATTAACGTCTGTCTCTCACACCCCTGCCCCACGAAGCCCCTCCCGAGGCACGCTTCCTCTGCCTCGTGTTCCACCTATGAGGTGCTCGAGAGATCTCTAACCATTTTAAAGTGTACAATCCACTGGCAGGAAGTACAGTCACAATGTTTGCAACCGTTCCCTCTGTCTGCTTCCAGAACATCCTCATCCCCACACAGGACCTCCCTCTCCACTGAGCACGGCCCGCGGTCCCTCCCCTTAGCGGCCACTCAACTGCTTTCTGGGTCTATGGACCTGCCTGTTCCAGACGTTTCGTATACATGGAATCATACGGCACGTGGCCTTTTGTGCTTTTCTTTTCATTTCCAAGGCTCATCCGTGCATCCGAACTTCATTCCTTTCCATGGCTCAGTCCTGTTTCACCTCGAGACCAGCTCAGCGTTTGCTTACCTGTCCATCAGCTGGTAGGTGTCTGGGTGGTTTTCCACTTTTTGGCTAACGTGAAAAGTGCTTCTGTGAACACCTGTGCACAAGGCGCTTAATAATTTTTAAATGAATTAGTGACTCTATCGCCCTCCTGCCAGACGCATCCCTTTCTTACATAAACACCTTCCACCGTTCACCAGCCACGCACTCAGCGCCTGGGACTGCACATCATGTCTGAGCACATTCAACCCCCAGTGTGTCTCCTGCGCACACATGAGACACGGAGAGGTCAAGCAACAGGCCCAAGGTCAGTGAGAAGCAGAGCTGTCGGTCAGCAAGGCCCGTGCTCCAAACCAGAAGGGCACGGGTTTGTTTTAGAAAAGCCCTAGATTAGCAAATAGGGTGTTGCTTTAAACACCCTCAACCTCCACAACCCACCAAGCAGGTCTGGTTCTGATTAGTAAACCCAGGCGCGCTGGAAACCACAGCTGCTGCCCAACCTAGTCTTCCTTTCACTAGGATTAACGGTACAGTACAGCCCTGGCTGGTGTGGCTCAGTGGAGTGAGTGCTGGCCTTCGAGCCACAGGGTCACAGGTTCAACTCCCAGTCAGGGCACCTGCCTGGGTTGTGGGCCAGGTCCCCAGGAGGGGGTGCGTCAGAGGCAACCACACATTGCTGTTTCTCTCCCTTTCTTTCTTTCTCTCTCCCTTCCCCTCTGTCAATAAATAAATAAATAATTTATAATTTATTAAATTAATTTATAAATAATTAATTTATAATTATAATTAGTTTATTAATAATATATAATATTAGTAATATTAATAATATAATATTATAATATAATGTTAAATCTAATATATTTATTAATAATATATATAATAATATTAATAATATATTTATAATTAATTTATAATTAATTTATAAATAAATAAATTATTTATTTATTTATTTAAAGATTAACAGAACAATCTCCCACAAGCCTGGCTGGCCTGGGTTACCCTCGGCAGGAAATGAAATAAGTCAGGTCAGCCTCATTCTAGAAACTGCACGGACTGGAGAAACTGGGAAAGGTCCTGAGGCAGGAAGCTGTGGGCTCCAGGCCCACGCTGCCTGGGTTCAAATCCTGGTTCTGCCGCTCAGCCTCACCGGCAGCCACTTTGCTACCCTGCGCCTCTGCTTCCCATCCGTCCATCCGTAAGATGGAAACAGTAACAGCACCCGCCTCACAGGACTGTGCTAAGGACTGAGTTACTCTCCTGTTACAAGCACTCAGCACATTTTAATCAAACGACAGAAGTTAGCATTCCCATCATCTCCACTGGCAGCTCGAACCCTGGCTGACCGGAGGAAAGTGCCCTGACCTGCGCGCTCTCAGAGTCCTTGCCAGAACACAACTGTCTTACTGCCACCAGCACAGAGGTTAAGCCCTTAAGTGAATATTTTGTATCTCACAGCTGGGGGCCTCAGATTCTCACAAACGTCCCTTCTGCGTCCCATCTGTGGGGACAGGGGTTGCTTCTGCTCCTCCCGCTCAAAGAAGTCACACTCCTTTTTGCTCCAAGACAAATGTTTTCTGCCTTCAAGGCGTTTGGAGCAAGCTCAAATCCTTCGAGGCCAGGCAGACGGCGGGCAGCCTGTCCACCTCCGGTGTGTGGTGGTGCAGCCTCCCTCCCCGACCCGCGACAGAGAGCTCTCTCGCTCCAGAGCCCCCGGCCTCCGCAAGAGGGGTCCCCACGCCCACGGGAGAGGTGGGCCAGAAGTTAGTTTTCCTAACAAATTAACCTGTCTTTCATTTTGCCCAATGAGAACGTCCGGCCAGTCTGATTTGGGTTTCATTGTTCTTCCCCATCCCCCTAATCTCAAGTACCAGAAAACTTTTTTTAACCCTGGAAGCCCTTCCAGCCCAGCTAAGCAATGCTGGCTTGTGCCCTGGCGACCACATAGCTAACAGCAGCTGATACTACTTCAGCTATTGCTCCGGGCCAGGAAAGTACCAACATTCACCATCGCAAATTCACAACGAAAGGGCTAGTACTACCCCCATTTAACAGGATAAAGAAACAGACTCAAAGCAGTGAGGCCACTTGCCTAAAGCCATGCAGCCTGTAAGTGGCAGGGCCTGAACTTGACCCAAACTTCTCTCCACTCCAAAGCCCCAGAACTAGGGCAGACAAAGGAATTAATAGGACGATAGGAACCACATTACCACAGGCAACGGCCCCCATTCACTTCCCCTTTCTGGGGAGCTACTGGTGAACTTTGGTTCTAATGGCGGGCCCATCCCGCCCAGGTCAGAGGACAAACGGGGGACCCAGCAGGGAGCCTCCCTGAGCTCCTCCTGAGCTCTGGACACCATTCCGGGGGCTGCAGGCTCCTAAACAGCTCCAAAGTGAAAGACAAGTTCCCAGTGAAAGGCCCGACGCACAGTGGGCTCTCAGCGGGGGTCACAGTGCCAGGCGTCCAAAGCAACAGAACAGCCCGCATCGCTCCATTTTTTCTTGTAAAGGAAAAACAAAAACAAAAACCCATGAATATTTTCAAATTAAAAAAAAAAAGAGAGGGCCGTGGGAGCCCAGGGCAAGTGGGTCGGGTGCGCGGCTACAGCAGATCCGGGGTCGCTGGGGAGAGCCAGCAGCGTAGGGAGAGGGCGCACGTGGGCAGGGGGCCCCTGGGTAGCCAGCACGGTGCCTGGCTCATAGTAGGTACTCATTCAAACGCGTAGAATGAATGAATGAGAGGCGCGGCCGGCGTCAGAGCAGCCCCAGAGAGGCCCTGGCCGTGGCGCCCTCGGGGGCAAGGTCCAAGGAGAAGTGTAGCCTGGAGTAGAAGGCGCCCCGAGGCCCTGCGCCCCGGCCCCGCGCCAGAGCCTGCCGCCAGACCCGACACTAGCCCGGCAGGCTCCGGGGCGCAGGTTGGGCACCCCCGTCCCGAGCATCTCTGTCCCCGACACCCACTCCCCACACCACCGAGGCCGCGCACGGCCCAGGCCGGCCTCCGCGCCAGGTGCGCGGCGGCCAGAGCAAGGTGACCGCGGGCGCGGGCCCAGAGCCCACCTTCTGAGCAACGCGCACATTGTCCTCGCCGAACAGGCTGCTGACGCTCTGCGAGAAGGTGTTGACAGTGCGGCGGTAGCTGTTCTTCTCCGTGCCGCCGCGGCCCCGCGCCCCCTGCGCGCCCTGGGCCAGCAGCCCGAGAAGCAGTGGCAGCAGTAGCAACAGCCCGGCCCGAGCCCGGGGCCAGCCCGAGGCGCGCGCGCCCATCCTGGGGCCGGAGGGCTGCGAGGTCAGGAAGAAGGGTGAGGGCCGCACGGAGGGGCGCTGCGACTCCAGCTGGGACCGCGTAAGCGCGCTGGAGGACCGCGTGCAGCGCCGTTGCCCGCCGCCACCACTGCGCCACCTGCCCCGCCCCGCGCGCAAAGACGCGACGGCCCTGCCTACGCCTGGCCCCGCCCTCGGACACCGGGACCCGCCAACGACCTCACTGGAGCGGTCCGGACGAGTTTAAGGTCGCTTTGTCTCTCTGCTCCCACCCTCCCTTCGAAGACCTCCCTGACCTGGTGGGCCTTAAAAAGGTTTCAACCTTAAAGAAAACAAAACAATAAAAAAAACTTTTCTGTAAAAAGCAACCCATGCCTGGAAAACTTATGACTGCAGTTGATTGGAAAACATGTATTACTATGTATATTATATATCAGTGAGCTTTGTAATGGTACCCATTGATTGGCCACCGTTGCCGATGGTAAGGGCACCAGCTCATTCATTAATTCTGAAATGTTTCAACAAAGGGAAAGCTCTAGCGTCCCTCTTGTCCTTCTGGAGAGAACTGTATTTCAGAGTTACAAAATAGCTGAAAGGTTTTTTTAGAAGAGTTCAGCTAGTAAATGAGGAAGGAGTGAGAGAACGAGAAAATCATTGTACGGCCCTTAGTGAAATGACAGATCCAGGTGACAGTCATCCAGAGATGAACCAAGAGGCTGGTGGGGAACTGGAAAATGAAGGGACCCAAGTTGTCTTGACCTGGGCCCGCCAATCTCAGTAGCAGGAAGTATCAGCGCCACCTATAATGGGTTCTTGCCAAAATACTTTGAGCCATGACCTGATCTGGCCTCTACATAGAAGCAATAGTTTAGGGGAAATATTGAGGACGCTGGGAAAAAATAAGAAGCGGAAACAATCAGCCAAATCCAGAAGGGGGAGCTCTCTACAGGACCAATGATCCGGGTTATTCCCTTTGCAGATGGCACAAAAAGTGAAGGGAGGGGAGGGTTACTGACTTTTAAAGACCTCAGAGCCATAATACCAAATGGAGTGCAAGGGCCTGCTTGCATCGTAAGCCAAGCAAACCATGTCTAGCCAGACAGTTTTTGAGACAACCCTGAAAATAAAGCTTAATTTTTGCCAAGCCAAAGTGTGAAAGACTGTAGCTTATTTTTGAACTTACATTTTTCTGGATTCCTGGTGAGGTTTTACATATTTATTGGCCATATATTTTATCTTCTTTTTTAAAAGTAAACATTTTAATTGAAGTGCAGCATGCAGAAAAATACACAAATCTTAAGGTGCCTCTCCATGAATTTAAACAACACACAGGTAACCAGCACACATTTGGAGAAATGGAAAGTTGGCAGCTTCCCAGGAAGGCTCCTTTTATCCTTTCCCATTCACTATGACCCCCACCAAAATTTAGAGGGTTCCTTCTGCCTGTTTTTGAACTTTATGTAAATGAGACCACAAAATAGGACCTTTTCTGATTGGCTTCTTTTGTTCATTATATTTATGAGATACATATTGTTGTGTATATGTCTTTTTTCTTGCTGTATGTAATTTCCTTCCTTCCTTCCTTCCTTCCTCCCTTCCTTCCTTTTTACGGAGAAGGGAAGGGAGGGAGAAAGGGAGAAAAACATCCATGTGCCCTGACAGGGAATGGAACCAGCAACTTCTCACTTGCAGATAACACACAAGCAACTGAGTCACACCAGCCAGGGCTAGACCGTGCTATATTTCTTCCGGAGATAATCTTTTGGTTCCCAACATTTTAGAAGAAAATATAGGAGAATGTACTGTTACTAAATTAATAATTTAAAAATAAGCACACTTTTTATTTAATGAAGTAAACATATTTAAAGATACTGGATTGGTATCATCCTAAGAATTAAAAACCTATAAATATCCGTTTAAGTTAATATACAACCTTTAAACGTGTTCGTTCATGTGTATCCTTAGACATCACCTCAGTGTTTGTAGGGGTTTGTTTTTGTTTTGAGGAAGGAGGGAAGTTTACCCAAATTCAATTACACTCTTCATTTATTCTTCCTTACATTCATTCATTCTTACATTCATTCATTCATTCATTCTTACATTCAACAAGTATTTTTTGCTTACCTACTCTGCAGCCAGATCTCATCCTAGAGCCTTCAAATGTTTTTCCTGGGAGTTTAAAAAAAATAACTATCCTTTCTGAAGTTCTGAAATAACTCCTAGTGCCTTTACTTTTTTGCGTGATGCCAAATGTTTACCCTTAACAACTTAATGCTTTTCACAGAAAAAAAAGGTGACACCATATAATCGTTCTGTTTGCATGATAATTACAGGATTCAGAAAATACATTATTTCCGAGTTCGCTGTACACAATATGATGTGCAATGAGAGTTTAAAGCTAACAGATGCCTTCTCCTTCTATTCGTCTGTCGCTGCAATGGAAATATTCAGTGCTTTTTACTACATAACTAATGTATGGTACAAGAATATTAGGAAATGTAAATGAGAAAAAGGAGAGAAGACATTTGTATTAGGGGCAGGGTTATCTTTTTAAAGGTGACAAAGTACTCCCACTCCCAAACAGCCAAATTAATATCAGTAAATAATTCAAATTAAGAGACTCAGGCTACGCCAATTGAAAACTGCCTCTTGTTTGAATTGGGCCCGCCCCTCCTCCGGCCCGGCCCCTCCTCCGGCCCGGCCCCGCCTTTCCACACGGCCCCGCCTCCAGCCCCGCCCCCGGCGGGCCGTTTAGTCCCAGAGCTCGCGAGAGCTCAGCCCGGAAGTTTTTGGGCCTGAGTGGTAGTCTGCAAACCCACGTGGGTCGGGCCTCGGGGTTCGCTGCCGGGGGCCCCGGGCAGAGCTGAACGGGACGCGGGCGCCATGGGGAAGCTGCGCCGGCGGTACAACGTCAAGGGGCGCCAGCAGGCGGCCCCCGGCCCCTCGAAAGGCCCCCCAGAACCGCCCCCCGTGCTGGTGGAACTAGAGGGTAAGACGTCCCGGGGACTGGGGTTCGGGAGAAGGGCCACCAAGGGCCTCGCGTCCCGGGCCGGGCGGTGGGGGCTGAAGGGCTCCCGCACAGTGACAGTCTAATTGTAACTGAATTTGGCAACTACCCGGGGTTCCTGTCGCCGAGGGGCCAGCCCAGCGTGGAGCCCTTGGGCAGGAAAATAAGCCCCCTTCATCCGTCCGGATGGCTTCGATTATAGCCTCCTTACCCTAAATTCGTATTCTGAGCCCAGACCTGTCTGCTCAACTCCAGGCTGCTTGACACTCCTTTTAGTAAGAGCACCTACGAAGTGCCGGGAACTCCTCGGCACTGGAGACAAGGCAGAAAAGAAATTAAAGAAAAAAAAAATCCCTGCCCTACCGAGCTTAGCTGCTCCTGGGCCGAGACAGGCAGAGGCAGACGCAAGATACACAAAGTGTTGTGTAGTTGTCAGTACTAAAGAGAGGAACAGGACGGGCGCTTGGGTGAGCTGTGATGTTGTGTGGGGTGGATGGGGAAGGGCTCGTGGAGAGAGCCCGAGTCAGGACCTGCCCCTGGCCGGAATGGCTGAGTGGAGGTGAAATCGGAAAAATGGGGGCCGGATCACTTAGGGCCTCCTGCGTCGTAGTGAGGACTGTGGCTATGGGAGTGAGGACTGTGGCTATGGGAGAGAGCCGTGTTCCTTAAAATTGCCTCATTCTTCTCCATGGCGGTCATACAACCTCTCGTGCTGCTTCCAAAAGGATGTACAGAGCTTGAGCAGTTCATGAAAGAATGAGACACTGCCCATAGGGGACACAGCAGAGGGAACCCCAGTGTTAGATGTCAGATGCAAACGGCCACTCACCGAGGTGCTGCCGCAGGCTGAGTCAGGGAGGGATGCGGTGGCCGGGTTTTGGTCTGCGCTGTGTACCTTCAGGCGATGACATTTAGAAACAGGACACAAACTCGGCTCATGACGGTGTTATGAGAATAGCTTTGATCTCACAGACCCGCTGAGAGCAGGCCCCCACGGGGCTGTTACAGTGTGTAACCCCTTTTCTCCCCCCACACTGGGATGGGGGTGCCCTGGCTCACAGCAGAGCCCAACCCACCGGTGGCAGGTGCTGGGTAAGTGGGTTGAGTGAATGCACAATGGGCTGGGTCGGTACCACCATTCTTGTAAGGGTGGTCGGGGGCTCCCATGGAGCGTTGGAGGGCCCCAGAGGAAACCAGCCTTAAGGGGAACCCTAGGCACTGCCAGCGTCTCTATTCCCGGGCCTCTGGGGTGGCAGGTCAGCCAAGCGTGTCTTTTTAGATAGGGGCGCGCTGAAAGGAGTCGATGCCAGCAATGCCCTCGTCCTGCCGGGAAAGAAGAAAAAGAAAACCAAAGCCCCTCCGCTATCGAAGAAGAAGAGGCCCCTGACCAAGAAGGAGCGTAAAATGCTGCAGAAAATTTTAGAGCAGAAGGAGAAGAAGAGCCAGGTACGCCCGCTCCATCAGGGTCTGCACGCGGCTCTCCAGACTGGAGCTGGACGGGGCCCGAGTCCCCGAGCGCGGCAGTGGGGAGACTGAGACGCCCCAATCTCGAGGCCCCACCAGTTCACATCTGATGCTCCGTCAGGGTCACCGCACGGGGTGCTGTGACTCCAGCAGGGAACAGTCAGGTCCGTTAGCAGCCCTGGTGCTCAGCCCCCGCAGAGCACTTACTGTTCCGTGTGTCCTTTTAGAATCCTGCCCTTCTGTGCCTTGTTTTTCCCTTTTATTGATTGTGAAATATGCGCATAGAAGCATGTATCAAATGCGTATCATTTCGAGAACAGCAGAACAAAAGCCGTGCGCTGCTCACTGTGGGAAAGAAGCCAGTGGGCATGTCCCCGCGGGCTGCTACATATTCAGGGCAGCCTGTTAGGACACCATGAGGCAGAGAGCCTTGTTTTTCCAACCGCAGACTCCGCAGGGGAGCGCGCAGCAGCCCCAGGCTCCCGCCGCTCGTGGTGTACCTGTTGGTGTGAGAACGCCGTGCGACAGTGTGATGGCGATTTGACCGTCAGTTTAAGAAGGCCACTGGCGCCAGCCCTGCTGAAATTTTGTGTAGAGCCTCACTTCCCTTTGAGGAGAGGGTTTGGCGCCACCACCCAGCTAACACTCCTGTCCTTCCCCAGCGCGCACAGATGCTGCAGAAACTGAGTGAGGTCCAGGTTTCGGAAGCAGAGCTGAGACTCTACTACACCACGTCCAAGCTGGGCACTGGGGACCGCATGTACCGTACCAAAGAGTGAGTCTGCCGGCTCCTCCTGGAGCCTGTCCCTCACGGGGACAGCGTGTTCCAGGGGCGGAACGTTGTGAGGAAATACACCCGCAGGGACTGTAATGCTTTTCGTGGTTGGAGGCCCCAGATGCTGCTAAATAACTGCCCCCGCTTCCCGGGCACCAGACATCTGTGTCAGCAGGTGGTCCCTTCTGGAGGCTGGAGCACCTGTCCCATGCCTCTCAGCTGGTTTCCGGTCCTTGCCGATGGCTGACTTTTAGGTACATCACCCCAGTCTGTGCCTCCGCTGTCACAAAGCGTCCTCCCAGTGTGTCTGAGTCCCTTTTCTCTCCTTACGAGGACACCAGTCTCTGGATTTAGGTTCCACCCTAGTTCAGTGTGACTTCGTCTTAATCACACCTGCTGAGACCCTAGTTCCAAATGAGGTCACGTTCTGAGTCTCCAGGGGGCGTGAATTTGAGGGGGACACTATTCAAGCCATTGTAGCCAACATTTGAGAATTAGGAGAGCCCTGACCAGTGCAGCTCAGTTGATCAGACGTCATGCCACAGAGAGAAAGTTTGCCAGTTCGATTCCCGGTCAGGGCACGTGCCTGGGTTGCAGGGCTGGTCCCTGGTTGGGGCGTATGCGGGAGGCAACTGATCAATGTTTCTCTCCCTTTCTCGCTCCCTTCCCCTCTCGCTTAAAATAAATAAAATCTTTTAAAAAAAGAATGAGGAGATTTCACATTAAAGTCCAGATTCCCACCGGGTCTTGAGCAGTTGGACGATGCGAGCACAGTGCTAGCCTTCCTGCAGGCTCCCTGTGGTCCTCCCTGACACCCCCAGCCACTGCGGTCTAACATCGCCCTGCTCTGTTCATTCAGTTAGTGCCGGCCCGGTCCCTGTAAGCACTGCTGTGCGTTTAACGACCGTGCCCCAGGCCCCCCTTGGCCCTTGGGAGAGAGCAGTGCACCAAACAAACGAGCCAGCGAGCTTCCCTTCATGGTGGGGTGGTGTGCGGCGATCGAACACACGCACCTGTGTAGTGCTGGTAAACACTGAGCGGAAGGCAGGGGGTGGGGGTGGGGGAGGCGGTTCAGGAGAAGCCCCCAGAGGCGACATCTGAGCAGGGTGTGAGCGGGAGCTGGAACGGCAAGTGCAAAGGCCCCGGGGCAGGCGGGGCGTTGCCTCTGACGAGCGCTGAACCCAGAACTGCGCTGCGGCAAGTCCGTCCGAGTGCCCGTGTGCCCGACTTCTGACCCTCCCAGCAGGAAGGCCGACGAGGTCATGGCCCCCGGTCAGGAGAAGACCAACAGCCTCAGCGGGGCCCGCCGGAAGCGCCGCCTCCAGGAGGCAGAAGGAGAGTCTGAGTCCTCCGCGGAGTCTGGACCCGAGGAGGCCCCGGCCGCGGAGCCGGTGGAGGCCGGTGCAGCGATGATGGCGCCGCCTCTGCCACCAGCTCAGCCGGGGGACGCGGGGGAGAGCCCGGTGCCCAGCGGTCCACCCCTTCCAGCTGGGACTCCCGCGGCTCCTTCAGGCCCTCCGGCCGCGGCCTCCTCCCTGGCCAGGCCCCCGGCCAAGCCCGCCGTCTTCATCCCCGTGAACCGCTCCCCGGAAATGCAGGTTTGAGGCTCCGGTGCCTGGGATGAGCGCTTAGCCACGTGGTGAGGGCCTGAAGGTGCGGAGAGGGGCATCCCTGTGATGAGGGTGGGTGCGTCGCGTCACCTGCACCATGCGTGTCGGCTCTGCCAGCAGCAGCCTAGTCCCAGCGTCTCGGGCTGCTCCTCTCCGCCCCGCCCAGGCTATCCCTGGGGACGACGGCTCTCACCTTCCGAGGGGCCCTGCTCGTGGCTCTGTCCCCATCCCCAAGGCTCAGGGCTGCCATTCGCCAGTGGACACACTTGGTCCCGTGTCTGGGTGCCAGCCATATGCCAGCTGCCACCTTTGTACGGACCGTGCCGCCCTGCAGAGTCTTTGAGCACAGTCCCCTTGTCCCCTCTGCCATTCTGCAGGGGGACCCCCCCATTCCCCAGCACTGACTTCCTCTCTCCACAGGAAGAACGCCTGAAGCTCCCAATTCTCTCTGAAGAACAAGCGATAATGGAGGCGGTGGCCGAGCACCCCACTGTCATCGTGTGTGGTGAGACCGGCAGTGGGAAGACCACGCAGGTGCCCCAGTTTCTCTATGAAGCAGGCTACAGCAGGTGAGGGCCCCAGGTGACTGGAGGTGTTGTCCCCAGAAGTCCTATGAGCACGGTCCCCTGGGGACCGAGGCCTGACCCTGCTGTCGCAGTTCCCGTAGCTGTGGGCAGGCTGGTTCCTATCGCTGGGCCTCGTTTCCATACCGGGGTGGGGCGGGGCTGGGTGGGTATCCTGCACTTACTTCCCAGGGTTATTATGTTGATGAAATGACCCGATTTGTGTAAAGCACTTAGATCAGTCCCTGGCGCACGAAGCTGTGTGTCACTTTCTGTTGGCACTTTGACCCATATGATCGGGTCCCTAAGACCACCCCAGGGCAGCGATGGGCTGGGAGGGCTCACAGGACTCAGTGTATTGTTGGAATCAGGGTCACACTCTTGTCCGGTGGAAGGACACAAAGCCCAGCCACAGAGGGAAAGGCCCACGGGTGACGTCTGGGGGACGCAGGCTCCCAGCGGAGCCACCAGGCCATGCATAATTCCTCCAGCCACGAGCTGAGACGACACATGTGATGTGTTGTCTACCAGGGAAGCCCATGCGAGACTCAGCGCCCGGGATGTTATCAGGGAGGCTGGTCACCTAGACCCCCTCTGCCCACGGGTCCCCAAATCCCAGACACCCCCCAAGGACAGCAGGTATTAGCACGAACAGTCCAGCACAGAGAGTCCCTCTTATCCGTCAGGGAGGGGTGGGAGCCCTCCTGAAATCCAGGTCCCGGGCGCCAGCCACGGGCCGGCGTGCCAGCTCCCCCTGTAGGGAGGGCAGCCCGGCCTGCCGAGCTGCCTCTTCGCAACCCAGAGCAGCCACTGCGCTTCGGCAGGCCCCAGGCCTGGTTCCCATCGCACGGCGCCTGTCAGACCATCTCCTGTGTGCTGGTGGGTGGCCCGCTCCCTTTTGCTGCTAAGTGACACTGAGGCGCCCTGTCTGGTGTGGGTGTCCCTGGCCCCAGTTAGGGCCACCTCTGTGCAGTGAATCCTGCTTTGGAACTGCACGTGACTTTGGGACACACGATGGGGGCGGGGCGGGGGGGAGTGTGCTAGTCACTGCTGGTGCCTCATGTTCTCTGTCCCCCAGCGATGACAGCATCATTGGCGTCACGGAGCCCCGCCGAGTGGCTGCCATGGCCATGTCCCAGCGCGTGGCCAGGGAGATGAACCTGTCGCAACGGTGAGGGCTTGATCTCAGGGGGGTATAAAGGGGTGGTCCTCTGGCCCTACCCAGGGGGTCAGCTGTCCCCGAGGATCTGAGCAGCGTTTCAGTCCCTTGTCCCTCCTGAGGGCACTGGGCGGGGGAGCGTCACTTCCATATCTAAGACGGGTCTCCTCGCGTGAGGTTTTCTGCACGTCGGACGGTGGGACCCTCCTGGGCAGGGGGCGAGGAGCTGGGACAAGCCAGCCAGGCCCTTGGGCCCTCATCACACACAGCATACCGAGTGGACAGGCTGGCCCTCACAGGGCCCCCAGGCAGAGCAGAGCAGAGTGGCAGGTGGCACGTGCAGGCCGGCAGTGGCTGGTACTTGGCATCGTCAAGTTCAGTGAGACTTAGGTTTCTAAAATGCAGACCCTCTCCTGGCCGCAGGGCCGGAGGAGTTGCCTTGGAGAGCAGTTTGAGCAGAGCAGGCACGGGCCTAGCTGGGGAATGCAGGGCATGTTGCCAGTGCCGGTGGCAGACCTCGGCCCAGACCGGGGACTCAGGTGTGCAGGGGTGGCTGTCCCCGCCTTCTGGAGTCAGGAGGCGCAGACGCTGTGGACAGGGTCACTTCGTCCGTGTTTTCTGACTGGGCGGCACCCGCCGGGCTCCAGGACGCCACCCGGCGGCTTGTTCTTTTGCGCGTGTCGACTTCCCCTTGTGGAAAGTCCGGGCCCAAACACCGGGAGGAAGGCTAGGATAACGCGCCCCTGTGCACCCGAAACCCAGGCTCAGTGAGGTCAGCCCGTGACTCATTTTGTTGCATCCGTACCCCCACTCCCTTCCCCAGCTGTGGAGGAGTCACGGTGCCACGTCATGTCACCCCGGCATTTCGCCGTGTGGATTGGACATGTTGATCAAGACTTTAAAAAAAAGAAACGGGACTCTAAAACACAACTGCAGTGCCCTCCGGACCACAGAGCGTTACAGCGCTTTTGCCCCGCAGCCCGTGTTCAGGTTTCTCTGCTCGTGCTCCAGAAAGCGCTTATAGCTGGCTGGACCGTCGGGCTCCAACCAGCGTCCCCGCCCGTGTCTGGGGGACTTGCTCCTCAGTTGGCCATGGCGGCTGCCCTCCCCTTCGCTCTGGGGAGGGAGAGCTGGTGGGCAGGGGTCTAGGCCTTGTTGGGGGCCCTGCCCTCGGTCACCCGCCCGCTGGAGCTAAGCCTCCTCCACTGCCCGCCTTGAACTGGCCACGAGGCTGCAGCCCCAACCAGCTAGACCTCCGGAGGATCAGCTGCCCTGTCCCCACAGGGTCGTCTCCTATCAGATCCGATATGAAGGGAATGTGACCGAAGAGACCAGAATCAAGTTCATGACGGACGGCGTGCTGCTCAAGGAGATCCAGAAGGTGGGCCGCTCATCCGACTTCAGAAGACGAGGCGGACGAGCGTAGGTGGTGTGGGGTCAGGATGTCACTGTACACACGAGCGACTGGTGGGCCACCGGTTGTGTGACCTCGTGTCTTGATGTGCAAGGTGGTACCTTCCTCACACGATTGTTTTGCAGCAGAAATTGTGTAACGTGTGAGGGCGCCGCAGCACAGCGCCTGGTCGGTGCTCATTGAACGCGAGCTCAAGTTTTTCTTGTGACTGGCTCACAGGCGTGCAGATTAGCCACGTGCACCCTCCTCCTCACTGGCTGTGTGACCCCGGGGCAGGGTTGGGAGGGTGGAGGTGACTCCTCCCTCTGCCTACAGCTGGCCAGGGTCACTCAGGAAGGCAGCTGTGACCTTGGCTTAGGGCCTGATGGCCCCTTTCTGTGCAGCGCGCAGTGGTCCGGCTCCTTGTCCTCGGCCCCCACCCAACATCTCAGGCCCAGTCCCCGCCCCCTGCGGCCCACAGGCACTGCACTCGGTAGCTCCCATCGAATAAATACCAGCTACCCTTTCTCTGCCAGGCCCCTGGTCCCTGGGCACCTCCTTGCAGGCAGTTGCTGTCGTTGAAACTCCCCCAGGACCCCATGAGGTGGGCGCCGTTGACCCCGCTGTGTGGGTGAAGGCGCTGAAGGCCCGGGGAGGGGAACCTTAGGCCGGGACCCCAGGCGGAGTGCTCCAGACCCGGGCCTGCGCTCAGAGAGGGGCTCGTGGGGAGGGAGTTCGAGGGTGCGAAGTGACCGCGCCGGTCTCCCCCAGGACTTCCTGCTGCTGAAGTACAAAGTGGTGATCGTCGACGAGGCCCACGAGCGCAGCGTGTACACGGACATCCTCATTGGC
This sequence comes from Mormoops blainvillei, assembly GCA_004026545.1. Classification (NCBI taxonomy): domain Eukaryota; kingdom Metazoa; phylum Chordata; class Mammalia; order Chiroptera; family Mormoopidae; genus Mormoops; species Mormoops blainvillei. Next base: position 18,188 of record PVJD01008033.1, on the reverse strand, counting down.
CTTCTCTCTCGCATCGTGTCTCTCCGGGCGAAGGTGGGGCGGGAGACGCGACCGGGAGGCCTGGGGCCTGGAACCTGCCGCCCTTCCCTCCGTCCAAAGCAAGAGGCTCCAGCGAGGACTTCGTGGTCGGCCAGGCTGGGGTTGGCTTAAGGCCCCGGCCAAGTGTTTGGGATCCAGAAAGATGGGGCCGCCAGTCACTCCCTGTGCTCCTGAGTCTGAGCCGTGTGCCCAGTGCCCACCCACTGTCACCCCTCCCCCCAGAGCATCCCCACCTCCTGGGGACCTCCTAGGTCGGGGCACACCACCCCAGGGTGGTGGTCTCCCAGTCCTGCTGGGAAGTGGACCCATTACTCGGAGTCTTACGACTGCAGAACACTCATCAATGGGTGTCATTTAAAGAGGCTGGTGCTGTGGGGAGTGGGGAGGGCCAGGGAGAACGGGGTGGGGGCTCAAGGACGTGAGGGGACCCCAGGTGCATGCCCCCGTTGCAGCTTCACTTGGGGGACATGAAGGACCCCCTTGAACGAGCCACCGCCCTGGGAGAGGAGGGTCCTGCTCTCAGCTCACTCCTCCCACTGTTGCTGGGATCTCTGGCAACCAGGATGGGGAGTGGGGGTGGGGACTGCAGGGAGGCTGGGGCAAGAGGTCTGCCTGGCCCCGGGCGGCTGCTGGTCACTAAGCCTGTCGTCCCTCCTGCAGAGGCTCAAGCCACTGAAGCTGCTCATCATGTCGGCCACTCTGCGGGTGGAGGACTTCACCCAGAACCAGCGGCTCTTCCCCAAGCCACCCCCCGTCATCAAGGTGGTGCTCTGACCAGGGTCTTGGGTGGTGGGGTGGGTGGGGCCCTGTTGGCTTGGACAGAAAGGATACCGGTAGTGAGGAAGTGGCCACGCACCAGACTGAGACTTTGCGGAGAGTCCGGGAAAGGGAGGGACCGAGCCTGGCTAAAGCTCATCCCTTGGGCATCTGTCATAGGTGGAGTCCCGGCAGTTCCCGGTGACGGTGCATTTTAACAAGCGGACGCCACTAGAAGACTACAGTGGCGAATGCTTCCGGAAAGTGTGCAAAATTCACCGCATGCTGCCTGCAGGTGAGGTCCCGCCAGGAGCAAGGCTAGGTCCTCCCAGACCCGCGGGGGGCCGGCAGCGGGGGCTTGGCCCCCCTCCAAGTGGCTCGGAGTGGTTGCTTGTCCTTGCTGTGCCTCAGTTTCCTCACTGGTTCCAGAGTGTTTGCAGCACCTGCCCTGCCGAGTCCCACCTAAACTTTTATGAAGCTTCAGTGACTAAGGGGGTGGCGTTTGTCCACATCTGATTGGCAAGACAACCTGTGGGGCCCAGGCAGGTGTCCCTCGGCACAGGTGCCCACAGACGCGGGACAGGTGAACAGGTCTGTCCCCCGAGTTGCACTCTTGATCCCCAGGCCCCCTCAGCACTTGCTCAGTTGCTGTATTTACCTAATGTCGTTCCTGAAGTTGGCCTGACCGTGCCTGTCTCTGCAGAGTTATCTGCTCCGCATGTTTCTGTGCCAAATGGGATCGTGCAGTGTGTGGCCTGTGCCTGGCCTCTCTCGGCCCACGTTCTCGAGGTGCACCCACTTGGTGCCCGTGTCAGAGCGTCAGTCCTTTTCGTGGTTGAGTCACATTCCAGTGCGGGGAAGGACTGCGTTCCGTTTATGCATTCACCCGTCAGGGGCACTGGGCCGCGTCCTCCGCCCTGGCTCCCGTGCACAGAGCTGCTCTGAGCAGCTGTTTGGTCCGCACCCCTCCTTCCCGATCTGGGCACACACCTGGGCGTAGAGCCGCCGGGTCGGACGGTAGCTGTGGGATCCCTGCCCCGACACTCGGTCGAGGAGGTGGCTGCTGGCACCCGTCCACGTCTCCCGGTCCCACTGCTCCTCCTCGCGCCCGAGGGCGCAGCTGGACAGGTGGCCGTGGCTACGCCGGTGTTCACCGCGTGGGCGAGTGGCTAACGGGGGCCTCGCTCTTCCACAGGCGGCATCCTGGTGTTCCTGACGGGGCAGGCCGAGGTGCACGCGCTGTGTCGCAGGCTCAGGAGGGCCTTCCCGCGCGCCAGTTCCAGGCCACCAGGTAACCGGAGACTGGGTGCTCAGGGCCCTGCGTCCCTGTGTGAGGGCTGCACCTTTGCCCTCCCCACCCTCCGCCGATAAAGGCCGCCAGTGCGGTGACCGCGCTCTGCACAGTGAAGGGCGGAGCCCTGGGCGCCCAGCCGCGGCCACAGGGCGGCTCCCTCTTTGCTCTCGCCTTTTCCAGAAAATGAAGACCAGAAAGATCCTGGAGAAGAAATGAGGAAGTTTAAGAAGTCTCGGGCAAGGGCGAGGAAGGCCCAGGCGGCGGTAGGTTGAGGGTGGCTGGGGGTCTGGAGCTGCCTTCTCTGTGTAGCCCCCACCGCCCTCATGGTTCACTGCGTGGGTGGAAGTTCACTTAAGGAGAAAAAAGATAAGGTTCCCCTCCTCAGTCACCAGACTCAGTTCAGGTCCCTGGTAGCCCCTGCGGATACTGGGGACCGTGTTGGGCTGCACGGGCCTGGTCCCTCCCTGCCGTGGAGGGCCCTGTGATGGAAGGTGCTGTCCAGAGGCCGTGGGGCCAGCCGACATGGCAGACACCAAGGCTCCCTGTGCCGTGGGCCCGGGGGAGGCTCCCAGCGGCCGGACCCTGAGCGCCCGAGCCTGGCGTCGTTACTTAGTTGTCGCCCGCCGAGCTGTGCGTGGCAGCCGAGCTGTGCCGGGCAGGGCCCTCGTCCTTTCCGTGCCTCAGCGAGGCACCGTGTGGTTCCCCCACTGCGTAGATGAGGAAGCTGAGGCGGGAAGAGGCTGCGTGGCCCGCCGTGGGTGTGTAGCTCACGTGGCAGGGCTGGGCCTCATTCTTGTTTTTCCTACTCATGACAGAAGGTTCCTTGCAGGGTCCCCCACAAGCCATGACCCTGCTGTCTCGTTTTCCGTAGACGTTGCCCCAGATCAGCTTGGACAGCTACTCAGTGCTGCCAGTGGGCGAAGGTGACGAGGACAGGGAGGCAGAACTGGACGACGAGGAGGCAGCCCTGGGCTCCGACCTGGACCTGGACCTGGGAGATGACGGAGCAGACGCGGGTGCGGCCTCCACACGCATGCGCTCGGCTCCCACTGAGCAGGCGGCCGCCGGGCCCTAGCCCCCCCTCGAGGGCCCCGGGTCACGCCTTGTGGCCTCAAGTTTCTTCCCCTCACCAGCGCTGAGCCCCTAGAGAACTGGGGCTCCTGGCTGCTCCCTAAAACTGCCTGGCACCCAACAGGCCCTCAGGGATTCGGTGTGTGGGTGCTACCCGTGGGCTCAGTGTGGCTGGGGGCATGCAGGCCTCGGGGCCACCTGGGAGGAGTGTCTAACTCCAGCGGGTGCTTGCTGGAACCTTCCGTAAGGGGACGACCCCAGCGCCTTCATGTCCAGCCTGGAGTGCACCGGGCAGCCCGAGGGCACCCCCAGCCATTTCTAGGGCCCAGCGTGAGGGAGAGGCTCTGCAGCAGGCCAGGCACTCCCATCCGGTCAGATAGCAGGGCCGGGGCAAGTCCTGGGGCCTCCCAGCCCTCCGTCCACCCAGGCTTGGCCTGGGACCCTGGCGGCGTGACCGGCACGGGGACCTCTCTGGCAGGGCAGGCCGGGGCGTGGGCAGGCTGAGGCCGGCTCCCGCTGTGGACACGGAGGGTCACAGCGGGCCTCTGCCTCCCCTGCAGGTGAGCAGCCAGATGCCTCACTCCCCTTGCACGTACTCCCGCTGTACTCTCTGCTGGCCCCGGAGAAGCAAGCCCAGGTAACGGGCCGGGGCGGGTGCCTGGCTGGGGAGCCCCCCATGGGCAGTGGGATGGGGCGGGCAGGCGCTGGACCACCCACCCAGTCAGCTGCGTGGCCTGCATTTAGCTTAGGAGCATTGCGTTTGGGGGCGAGGGGCAGGTGGGTCCCTCCGGCCGCCTCCCAGCCGTGTGCAGCTTGGCTGGCCTCCCTGAGGGGAGGGACCTCCTGGCCCTGTCCCCCCGTGAATCCTTTCCTCACTCTGGTGGGTTCTCCGCGGCCTCTGCCACCATCCCAGGTCTTCCAACCTCCCCCAGAGGGGACCCGACTGTGTGTTGTGGCCACCAATGTGGCTGAGACATCCCTCACCATCCCGGGCATCAAGTACGTGGTGGACTGTGGGAAGGTCAAGAAGCGGCACTATGATCGAGTGACCGGCGTGTCCTCCTTCCGCATCTCCTGGATCTCCCAGGCCTCGGCGGATCAGCGGGCGGGTCGCGCGGGCCGAACGGAGCCTGGCCACTGCTACAGGTGAGGCTCCAGGGCCCTCGCTGGTGGTGCTGGGATTGCTCTGCAGCAGCTGCGCCCCGAGGAGCAGGAGAGGCGGGGCCCTGTCCCCCTGGGGACCGGTGGTCCCCACCTACTCCCCAGGCTGCGGGGGCCAGGCTCTTTGCTTTCATTTGGTGGCTTTAGGCCGTCCCAAGCCTCGTCAGAGGTGACATCAAGTAAACGCTTTTTTCCGTTGTCACTCCGCGTGGTATTACTTTTTAACAGCTTCATTGCTATATTTTCAATATTGTTTTAAGTTACAAAAAAGCAAAGTTCAGAACGTATGCAAAGAAAATGAGCAAGAACTGGTTAAAACGTACCGAGCGCCGTGTGCCGGGCCGTGCCTTAAGTACTCTCTGTGCGGTACCTGAAGTCCCCCCAGTCCGCACAAAGCGGCTGCTGCTTTAGACCGTTAAGCGGGTGAGTTAGGTGAGGGCAGAAATGGAGTAAGCACCTCTGGCCGCGTCGCGCCCCGTGTCAGGTGGTTTGGCCGAGTGTCTCCATCGTTCACTTCGGTTTCTGAGTTGTTGGACCTTGTCTTGCTCAGACTCTACTCATCCGCCGTTTTTGAGGACTTCGAGCCCTTTCCTCCCCCTGAGATCATCCGGAGGCCCGTCGAAGACCTGATCCTTCAGATGAAAGCTCTCAACATCGAAAAGGTCAGTCGCAGCCCCCAGCCCCGCCGTTACCCTGCTGCGCTGTCAGCGCCCCTGTGTCAAGTGTGCTTGGCTAGGGCAGCCCTGGCCCCCCGTGGGCTGGCTCCCCTTCGTCATGGCCCAGGGGGCCCGGGAACCGAACCCAGTGGTCTTGCCCAGCCACCTGGGCCATGCAGGCAGGTGGGGCCCTTCTGCCTGGAGATCATAGAGTAGTCTGTCCTCTTGAGTCCTCAGCGTGGGGGTCGGACCGCCTGCCTCCCCCTGCCCCAGCGGGGGTGGTGCAGTACGGGAGAGGAACTCCGTACCCAGAGGACATCCCACACTCATTAGGACTCTACCCATTCGTTCTTTCCTGGCCCTGGGCAACCACCTGCCTGCTCTTTGGCTATGGGTCTATCTGTTCTGGTCACTTTGTTTCAGTGGAGTCACTTGGTGCTTGTGCTCCTCTGACTGGCCTCCCGCTCGGCCATGTTTTAGGGACCCCCCAGGCTGTGGTGGGAGACACCACTCTGTGCCCCAGCGGACGGACACTGCGCTGCTGTAAATGGGCGGCTGGGGGCTTGTGAGAACCCTTGTTTTGAGTCAGTCATTCTTTCTAGGGACCCACCATCCCGGTCCCTTCGCCATTTTATTGCCTGGGGACACTTAACTCTTGTTGGGTTACGTGTTTGCTTGCGTCTGCGGCCCCTTCTGGTTGAATGAGCGCCCTGTGGAGGCAGAGCCCCCGTCCTCTTCTCTGTCCCCACTGCCCAGAGCAGCCCGTTGGCACCACTTGGCACTCAGTGAGCGCTTCCGAGGGTGTGGAGGACGGGGTTAAATGGAGCACGGAGGCCTTCAACGTTCCCCTGGCCCGTGGATTTAGAAAGCCCAGGGCCCCCTTTTGATCGTCCAGGCTCCTGGGCTCGGTGACATGCATGGTGCTTAAGAGGACAGGCCTGTCCTCGCTCCCTCTCGTGGCCACCGTCTTGCTTCTCGGCATTCATGGCCATCTCCCACCTGTGTCCCCATGTCCAGGTCATCAACTTCCCCTTCCCGACCCCGCCCTCTGTGGAGGCCCTCATGGCGGCCGAGGAGCTGCTGATCGCGCTGGGGGCCCTGCAGGCACCCCCGAAAGCAGAAAGGTACCTGGGGGGGCGTGGAGAGCCTGGTTCGCACCACATCTTGGCCCACTCCCCTCTCCTGAGTCCACCCGCGTGCCGGCCCCTCCTCCGTCCTCCAGGATGAAGCAGCTGCAGAGGTCCCGGCTGAGCTGCGCCATTACCGCGCTGGGCAGGACCATGGCCACGTTCCCTGTGGCGCCCCGCTATGCCAAGATGCTGGCGCTGAGCCAGCAGCACGGCTGTCTGCCTTATGCCATCACCCTCGTGGCCGCCATGACCGTCCGGGAGCTGTTCGAGGAGCTGGACAGGTAGGGCCAGGCCGGCCTGGAGGCTGTGCTCAGGCTGAAGGGCTGCCCGGCCGACGGTGGCCTGGAGCCCGGCCCGCGGAGGGGCAGCTGGCTCATCGGGCGGCCTTGCCCAAGACCCCCGTCCCCTCTGAGCCCACCAGTGTTCTGATCGCTTCGCTACAGAACCTGCCCGTTACTTGGACGTTGCTGACGTCAAGGCTCGGTAGCCTGAGGTCTGAGAGCCCCGACCCTGGGCCAGACCGCCAGGGTTCATATCTCCCTCTGCCACTTCCGAGCTGTGTGACCCTGGAAAGGTGCCTCCACCTCTCTGTGCCTTATCTCCCCCACCTGAGCAGTGGGGGATGAGATGCCAATAGTAACTGAGTTGTCGTGAAGGTTAAATTAGTTAATACAGGCAAAGGACCTCAGACCGTTCTTGACTCGTACTTGGGCGTCAGCTGTTGTTTTCCAGTGTAGGGACCATGAGAGTAATTCATTATCCAGTCCACACCTGGTGGCTCTTTCAGCAGGTGTCAGGGCTTTTTACTGTTACAAGATTTTATTTATTTATTTTTAGAGGGAGGAGGAGGGAGGGAGAAAGGGAGAGAAACATCAGTGTGCAGTTGCCTCTTGTGCGCCCCCTACTGGGGACCCGGCCCGCAACCCAGACCTGTGCCCTGACTGGGGATCAAACCTGCAACCCTTTGGTTCTCAGGCCGGTGCTCAGTCTGCTGAGCCACCCCAGCCGGGGCCCTACAGTTGTTTATGAGCAGCACAGCAACACGTGGCGCTGCCCCTCGTGGGGCTGTCTCTTTCTGTCGCCGTCTAGACGTGCACTTGCTGGGTCGCACACGCACCCGTTTTTTACCTCGTTGGCTGCCGGAGGTGAATTTGAGGGTGAATTTTGAGCCAGAGTCTGAGACTTTAATCATGTTAGTGACCTCGTCAGGCAACGTCATTGTCCCTAAGGCCCCGAGCCTGCCCCGACCAACAGAGGAGATTCCTGTCCCTGCGGCCATTAGCCGGGCGTGGGTGTGTTGTGTTGCAGACCGGCCGCCAGCGATGAGGAGCTGGCCAGGCTCAAGGGCAAGCGGGCCCGGGTGGCGCAGATGAAGAGGATCTGGGCCGGACGAGGCGCTTCCCTGAAACTCGGAGACCTCATGGTGCTACTGGGTGTGTGTTGGGCGTGGAGGGGGAGGGGAGGCCAGTGGGGGGCAGCCGGGGGGTGGGCAGCAAGTGAGTGCACTCCTTTTCCGCAGGCGCCGTAGGAGCCTGTGAGTACGCGGGCTGCTCGCCCCAGTTCTGCGAGGCCAACGGGCTACGGTACAAGGCCATGGTGGAGATCCGGCGTCTGCGGGGCCAGCTGACCACCGCAGGTGTGGCCCCGGCACCAGCCTTCCCCGGGCAGCCCCGGCAGAGAACATGACCCTCTTACTGATTAAAGTTGTCCTGACCAACGTTTTCCACATGTAGTTGCTCCTCAATTATTCACCAATTCCGTATTTGCAAATTTACCTACTTGCTAAAATTTATTTGTAACCCCCAAACCAGTACTTGGCACCTTGAAGGTCCTTGGAGGACACGTGCACACTCTCTCATCAACTCCTCAGTCTTATCCTTTTCTTGGTGACATCCCTCTTGTCACCCTATGTGCCTGGCTCTGGTATGGACCAGCTGCCCCTGGGCCCCCCTAACCTCATCCTGAGCTTCCCCACTCCTGGCTAGGGCCCAGCCTTGGCACACGGGGTGTACAGGGGCCCACGTGTCTAGGCTACTGTCCTACCACCCGTGGCATGTGGCTTCGTCCTCGATGCCACCTCGTGGGCTGAGCCGGCAGTTGGAGCTTCAGTCACACCTGCTTCCAGGCAGATGGGAGGGTCAGGACCCGGCCAGCAAAACCCAGAGTGTTTGGGGTTGTGTCCTGAGGAGGAGGACACGACTGTGGGTGGGCAGTGGGTTCAGCCCCACGGTGCCTCCGTGCCCCTGCAGCCTCAGTGCAGAGGGGCTGCGGTTAGTACCTGCTGGGCAGAGCCCCACACTGAGAGGTGTGGGGCCGTCCAGGAGGTCAGGGTGCAGCCAGCCCCAGGCCCCACGTCCTCACACCTGGATCCCCCCGCAGTGAACGCCGTGTGCCCTGAAGCTGCGCTCTTTGTGGACGCCAAGATGCAGCCACCTTCCGAGAGCCAGGCGACCTACCTGCGGCAGATTGTGATGGCCGGCCTGGGAGACCACCTAGCCCGCAGGACCCAGAGCGAGGACCTGCTGGACGACAAGTGGAGGAATGCCTACAAGGTCAGAGGCCAGCTCGGGGGGCGGCATTGTGGCAGTCACCGCACCCGGAGCTCTTGCTCCTCCCTGCCCTCCGTCTGTCCCGCTTCCTGCTGGCCTGGGCACTCGTGGTGCTGGCTGTGGGCGTGGCCAGCACATGGGGGTTGGGGGGCCAGCCCAGTGGCCCCTGGGGTCTGGGTGGGCCTGTCCTCAGCCGTGGGCCCCACCAGGGAACAGGGTGCTGTGTGCAGTGGAGTCACAGCTGCTTTTGGTATCAGCTTTACCCCGACTCCATTTTCATAACCGCTGGATCGCGGTGTAAATGGTACACCGCACAACTCACTGTTTCAAATTGCGCCGCTCGGCGGCTTATAGTAGGTTCACGGAGTTGTGCAGCCGTCCCTACAATCAGTCTCAGAACATTTTTGTCACCCCATTTTCTCCTCACCTCCTTGCCCCAGGAGTCCACATTCTGTGTATGATTTGCATGTTGTGAATATTTCGTGCAAACGGGGTCATACAACATGTGGCCTTTTTTGTCGGGCTTCTCTGGGCCAGCACCAGTCCACGTGTCGGGGTCTTCTCACAGCTGGACACCGTTCCATCACAGTTCGCTGTGCACGGAACGCTCTTCTGCCTTCCCGGCCGCGTGCACGGCTGGAGTCACGTGGGTCATCTCGCCGAGTGCTCACGTCTCCTGGACTCAGGCCCACTCACCTTCTCTCTGCAGACCCCTCTGCTCAACGACCCCGTCTTCATCCACCCCAGTTCCGTCCTCTTCAGAGAGCTCCCCGACTTCGTGGTCTACCAGGAAATTGTGGAGACGACCAAGATGTACATGAAAGGTAGCAAAGCCAGTGGCCAGCCCCCGGCCCGGCCCTTTGTGGCCCTGGTGAGCTGTGTCGCCGGGACCATGGTGGGGAGAATGCCCGAGCCCCGTCCCAGGCAGCCACGCCCGCTCTGATCCCCGCCCTTCCCTCCTGGGCCCCAGGAGTCTCGACCGTGGAGGTCCAGTGGATCCCGGCCCTGCTGCCTTCCTACTGCCAGTTCGACAAGCCCCTGGAGGAGCCGCCCCCTGCCTACTGTCCTGAGAAGGGGCGGGTGCTGTGTCACCGGGCCAGCCTGTTCTGTGAGTCGGGTGACTTCCCCGCGGTGCTGTGCCCTGCACTAGGAGACATGTATGTCTCGGGTGGTATCACTCCAGGCTGCGTGTCCTTGTCTTGGGCAGGGCCTAGGGCTCAGGGCTCAGTGTGAGACTGGGGAGGCTGTGGGGGCCGGTCCCAGCCCCTCACTGGCTCCTGCCTCCAGATCGCGTGGGCTGGCCACTCCCCGCCATCCAGGTGGATTTCCCGGAGGGCCTCGACTGCTACAAGCACTTTGCCCGGTTCCTGCTGGAAGGGCAGGTAGGCCCTGGGTGATGGCCTCGCCCTTTCCGTGGTGGCGTGGGCAGGAGGTGAGCCTGGGCCCTCTCCCCATCCTGTGCTCTCTCCTCAGGTCTTCCCCAAGCTGGCCTCATACCGGGGCTGTTTGCTGTCCAGCCCCAGCACCATGCTGAAGACGTGGGCCAGGTACAGCCTTTCCTGGGCGCACTGGGGCGGCAGGTGGTGGCAGAAGCTACTGTCAGCGTCCTGGGCCACCACGACAAATTGCCGTCAACTAAGAGGCATAAAACGATGGAGATACGTTCTCTCATAGCTTTGGAGGGAGGCCGGAAGTTCAAAGACAAGCTCTTAATAGGGCTGTGCTTCCTCCAAAGGCTCCAGGAGAGGGTCCTCCTGCCCCTTCCAGCTCCTGGTGGCTCCAGGGGTTCCCTGGTTTGTGGCCACATCTCTTGGATCTCCGCCTCTGTCCTCACATGGCTGTCCCCTCTGTCCGTCCTTTCATAAGCACACTGTCATTGGGTTCAGGGCTCACTCCAGTCCACTATGACCTCATCTTAATCAGTCACATCTCCAAAGACCCTCTTTCCAAATAACACCACGTTCTGAGGTTCTGGGTGAAACGGGCTTTTGGGGAGACACTGGTCACCCCAGTATAGAGCTGCTGGGTGCCAGCAGGAGGGTTCCTGCACGCCTAATTCCTTGGGGGCTTCCTGCCAGCTGAGCCCAGACCCACCTGCACCCTGCCTGTCATCATCCTTATCACCCCAGCCAGCCCCGCCTCTTCTGCTTTCTTTCTGCTTGTGGCCACCCCAAGAAGACCCCTGCCACTCCCTGAGGCGAGTTTCCCAGACAGTGTGGGGGCCTTGGAAGCAGGCAGGCGCTCGCGGGGACTCGGCTCAGGCGTGGGGCCAGGCCCCTGCCCCCAGGTGGTTTCGAGCATCCTGTTGGTGCCGGGCTGGCTCTGCCGGGGGGTCTGTCGTGTGGCACCCGACAGCACAGCTGGCACAGGTGGCTGCAGGGGGGCGGGGTGGGGCTGGTCAGGAGACTGCCTGGGGGGCGGGGCCCTGAGCCAGGCAGAAACCTGGAGGGAGGCTCCTAGTGGGGTGAGTGGCCCGCACGGAAGCGGCCTGGGTGGCAGGCGCTCGGGGCCTGAGAGGGGCCAGAGAGGCGGTGGGCCTGGACCCTTCTCTCCCGCCAACACCCCTGGCACGGAGGAGGGGCAGGGACCCTTCCGCCCCCCGCCGGCAGGGCTGGCCTGGCCGTGGCAGCCTGTGGGTGGCATGATACCCACACCCCTGTCCCCACCCGCAGGCTGCAGCCCAGGACGGAGAGTCTCCTGAGAGCCCTTGTTGCCGAGAAGGCCAACTGCCGAGATGCCTTGCTGGCTGCTTGGAAGAAAAACCCCAAATGTGAGTTTGACCATAGCAGGCGCCCCCCAGCCAAGGGGTCAGGAGTGGGCGGGATGGGGCCGGCCAAGGCAGCCCAGGCGTGGCAGGAGGCTCGGCCCTGCAGCAGGTGGCTGGACACAGAGTGCCCTTACACTGACCTCCCTCCCCCCCCTTTGCAGACCTGCTGGCTGAGTACTGCGAGTGGCTCCCACAGGTCACGCACGCCGACGTGGAGAAGGCCTGGCCACCGACCTCCAGCCACTGACCCATGCTGGCCACAGGGCCGAGGGCTGGTGTGGGGACCGAGGGGGGTGATAGTAGCCTGTTTCTGCCACGGTCACTCTGGCCTCTCTGGATACACTCGCTCATCTTGGCCCAATTCTGGACACGGCTTGCTGCCACCCTGGGCAGTCTGTGCCGGGGTGGGTTTTTTTAATTTTTTAAATTTATTACGTGGTGGATAATGGTTTACCTCACGTGCCAGTCCCCTTCCTAAACATGCTCTGTGGACTACATTAGTCTTGTGTGGAGAGGCGGGGCTGGCAGGGCAGAGCTGCTGAGACCACCCTCCTTACAACGAGGCGGGGGCATGAGGGGCGTCTCCCCCGTGTTCAGCTTCCCTTGTTATAAAAAATCTTGGCATAGCCGTGGCTGGTGTGGCTCAGAGGATTGAGCAGCGGCCTGCAAACCAAAGGGCCACTGGTTCGATTCCCAGTCAGGGCACATGCCTGGACTGCGCAGGCCAGGGCCCTGGTTGGGGGTCCACGATAGGCAACCGCGCATTGGTTCCCTCTCCTTTTTCTTCCCTTTCTATAAATGAAATATTTTTTTAAGAAAAAAATAAAGAAATCTTGACGTAGAAGCCCTGTGAGTCCTAGTGAAGCCAAACGCGGGGTGCTCGGGAAGCACCGTCCCGCCCCCACGCGTGGACAGCAGCCCGCCAGCGGGTGCTCAGCAGCCTGGCTGGGCGCCTGCGCTGGGAGCCTGCTGGGGTGGTTCAGCTCTTCTCACTCCTCCTTGGGTGTTTTTCCTAAATCAGTTTGTGCTAACATCACAGTCTAAATGCCAAAGTTTCATAATGTAAGTACCGAAGTGAGACAAAACGACGATACGCGTTTTGATATTCTCAAACTGTTCACTTCCCCACAGCCTGGTGGCTAACCTCAGTGTGCCCCCAACTGGATCCCTCCTTGTATCTCCCCCACACACACCCAGGCCACCTGCAGGTTCTGTCACTGTACCTCCAGAATTTGCCCACACCCCTCTCATGCTTCCCACACCCTCCCCGCCACCTCCTGCCTGGACCAATCTTGGGCTTCTGGACTGTTCTAGTGTCCTGCTTGTGGGCCTATGGTGTATTCTCCACGTGGCCACCAGAGGGAGCCTTTAAAACCAAAATCTGATCATGTTCCGGGACAGCAGGCCTTCCGGTGTCTTGGAAGATTGAAACCTCTGCTTCCTTAATTCTGTAAACTCCATGCACAGCGTTTTCTTTCTACCTCCGAGACACAGAGCGCACCCCACGCCCTCAGCCCCAGGGCCTTGGCACCTGCCATTTCCTCTGTTTCTGCAGGCAGGCACCCCTGCCAGGGTGTCTCCGGCAGCGCCCCCGCGTAACCTTCCTCCTTCGACCTTCATCTCTTCACCCTTAGCCTTCATGAACCCCATCCCTGCTTGCTTGATGTCGGACTCGAGGATCAAATCCGGGAGGGCTGAGGAACCTGGCCTGTCTTATCCGGGGCACTTGAATTCTCCCTGAGCACACAGTAGGTGCTCAGCGTGTGCATGTTACCCGGCGTCAGGCACATAAGAGTCACTGAATGACAAGTTTTCCTACCTGCCTGATGACACGAATAGCTAAGAGTGTTCAAAGGTGCGGATTATTCTCTCCCCGGTCTCTCATCCAGCCAGCCTACCAACCAACCAGTAAATTCCTCCAGCGGAGGGAGGGACCCGGATGTCTGTGATTGATCGGCCCTCAGGGACGATCATTAGCGTTACCCTAAAGGGCAGCTTCCGTCGCAGGTCTGTTGATGAGCAGCGCCTGGGTTCCCCTTACCTGCTAGGCTCCCACGTAACCAACTGAGATGGAGGGTAAAAGGTGGAGATGCCGGGGATTGAACCCGGGGCCTCATACATGCAAAGCATGCGCTCTACCACTGAGCTACATCCCCTGACTTTTGCAGTAATAGGAGTCTAGAAATTCACAGCTTTTCTCCGCTTGCACAGATTCCTCCCTAAGTATTCAGCGCCTTCATCGTTTCAAGCAGGTCTTTCCGCGCCCCATGAAAGCCCACCGACCAAGCAGTACACCTGCGAAGGCCCGGTGTGGAGCAGGTGGGCACGATAGGAAAAGAGCCCAATGTCTATATGGACCAACGTGGAGGAGCCCCAACATGGCTTGTCCTCGTTAGTATAGTGGTGAGTATCCCCGCCTGTCACGCGGGAGACCGGGGTTCGATTCCCCGACGGGGAGGCTTGACAAAATTTTTAAATAGTTTGTGGTAGACACACAAAAACACGTGCCCCCCAGTTGTGCCTGCCAACCTGGAAATTTGGGCGCTGCCGGAAGCTATCCGACCCCAGCACATGTCGAGCACAGAAAACTGGGCCTGATAGGGTCCCCACTACGTACGTCACCTAACGTGTCTCTGGAGCCGTTTCGTATTTATACTCCTGGTCAAGAGCTAACGATCACATAGGCTTCATCATGGATCGGGCAGTATTCTTCAGCGCTTTCCAACAACCTTACGGTGGGCGCTATTTTATCGCACCGGTCAGACGATGAATTGCCGACGTGTGTAACTTGCCCAAGCTCTCCTAAATCACGGTCTACTCTGGACACGGGTCCCCTCTCGGGGGAAGGGCGGGAGACGGTGGGAGTGACTCCTTGGCTTTCCATTCTTACCTTTCTGGGCTGTTTTATTTTTCTTACTACATCCTTTTTTTCCCTTGTTTCCGCTTCCCCATTTTCTTGCCACCCTCCCTTCCCTTTGTTTCCTTCCTTCCTTTCTTATTCCATTTTTATCAGAATGATACACTTACTCGTTTTTAAACAGCCAGTTCAAACTGGCAGTTTACTGTGCATTAATGAAGAGCAGCAGCAGGGGTGCCCTGCGCCCTCCGCTCCGCTGCTGCAAGACTTCAGAACATGCCACTTTGGCGTAGAGGTTATTTTCAGCTGAAGGCCCTTGAAAAGCAATAAAAGCAGGGAGAGGCTTTCGGCGAACTCCCCTTACCTGCCTAGTGACAGGTCCTCTTAAGGAACTCCGCGTCACACATCCCCTCCCCAGCGGTGACGGGCTTGTTTGTGACAGGACAGGAGACCAGGGGTGGACGACAGACACAGACGAACTCTGTCACAATAAGTTATACTTCCCACGTGCGATCAGAAGAAAGTGCAAGCCCTTTGCCTTGGAGGCTGGCGAGATCTGGCCTCGGCCTCACCTCTTCCACGCCGGCCCCCGGTACCTTTCTCGCTGACCTCGATCCAGCCCCAGGGCCTTTGCATCGCTGTCCCTTCTGTTGGAGAGCCTTTCCTGAGAGGCCTTCGCACCTCTGGCTCTTCATTCTCCAGGCCTCCCTAGCTCTCCACTTCTCTTACTGCGGCATCCTCCATGTTCCGTCCCATCACTACGGTTTATCTGTGGATGAGCCAGGTGCTCACAGACACTCATAAAATGACCTCACACCATGGAGAACAACCCCCCTCCCCCAATTTCCCAAAGGAAGGGAGGAGCCAGGGAGCGCGGCACCTGGATGCCGACTTGTTGATTTCTTCATGCCTTGAAGCTGAGCAGGTGCCACAGGTGGGGTGGCCGTGCTTGGAGGCCGGACGTGAGGCGCTCACCGCCCAAGGAAAGCCACGCTCAGGCCTGTGCATCATCCCACGGGCGTCGGGATGGTCGGCGTCCCTGCCCCGCGTGGGCTGCTTGGGGAGATGCACCCAAGGGCGACCTTGTTCTTTTGCACAGAGACGAGAGCTTAAGAAACCGGAGCTCTGAGCCAGGTGGGACTCATCCATTCATTCGTTCGTTTATTCATTCAACAAATATGTACTAAGCACTGGCCTTGGCCCTGGGGAATACAGCAGTTACGCAGACAGGTGGTTTCCTTGCTTCTCCTGGGGTCGGTCATTACAGCTGGGAAGACAGAGCACGGATAAGGAAAACAATACAATACCTAAGCTTACGATAAACATTAAGGGACTGGGGTCGTGTGGGAAGGCGTGATCAGGGAAGGCTTCTCAGAGGCGGTGGCCTTGAAAGACGCCAGGGGGCATTGCACACAGGTGCGGAGCGAGCCTAGCAGGAGGGGACCCTGGTTAGTTTCAGTTTCTTAGCTTTAGGTCCCCCGGCGGATGACTCAGGGTTATTCAGACAAGTAGGAGTAAAAGAGAGGCCGTTACTCACGGCCGCCGAAATAGCTCAGTTGGGAGAGCGTTAGACTGAAGATCTAAAGGTCCCTGGTTCGATCCCGGGTTTCGGCAGCTTCTCGTTTTCCAGGTGGGGAGAGGAAGAAGTAAAACCACGATGTTTCCGCCTAAGGAGTAAAACGATTTTTACTTTTTGTTAAACAGCTCAGCGCGGTATCCAGAGTGAGCAGCAGAGCGGATGGGGTCTTCCCGGAGGCTCCGCACCTGCGGAAATCCAAGAAGGACCAGTGTATCCGTGACTGTATTTCTTTCCTTTGACTCATCTGTCCCATACTTGTTGGTTGTTCGTTCATTTTTGCTTTGTTTGTTAATGTCCACGCTCTGAACGCCCGCAACTAAATCAAGAACCGAGCAGGAAACGGCCTTTTCAAGGTGGTATTAAGTGGGACTTCTAGTAGTTTAGTGTTGCAGGAAAAGATAAATCGGGTGACTCATCGAGGTCTGTTAATAGCTAAAGGCCTTAAAGGGGAGGCTTTCAAAAAGAGTTGCCTGAAGCCAGGAGGTGGAGATGCCGGGGATTGAACCCGGGGCCTCATACATGCAAAGCATGCGCTCTACCACTGAGCTACATCCCCCGCCTCTGGGGGCGCGCGGATATAGGAAGTCGCGCCTTTTCTCCACTTGGCGTGTCTTCCGTTCTGGGGACTCAGCGCCTCCATACATTCAAGCACGTCTCTCCGCGCCTCAGCGAGGCCGGCAGTTAGGCCCTGCGCCTGCGGAGGCCCGTGAGAATGGACCCGAACTGGAGTGGGCAGAGCGCTGTTTCCATATGGGCGAATCAGGAGATAGCCTTTTAGGACTCGTCCTCGTTAGTATAGTGGTGAGTATCCCCGCCTGTCACGCGGGAGACCGGGGTTCGATTCCCCGACGGGGAGGCTGTAAAACTCTTTTTACCGGTTCTCTGTATTTTTTCATCTCCTTTAAACAAATCGAATTCTGGTTTTGGGGTGTTTTTTTTGCATTTATTTTTATCGCTTCTCTGTATTTTTCATCTCTTTTAAATAAATTGAATTTTTTTCTTTCCATTTTATTTTGTACAAATCATGTCCTTTGACTTTCATAGACATTTCTTTTCTCTGGAAGAGTAAACCTGACAGTCAAGCGACATTCGTCTGGCAGATGCCTACTGACTGTTTGGTCCCACCCATGCTCTAGCTTCCTAGTGTCACGAGGTCACAAGAAAGAAAACCCTTTCTCCCACTGTACCGTTAGTTTTTATTTCCTGCATGCCCACAGAGCTACTATAAAATGTTTGGTTTATATAATGGTTTCCCAGAACAAAACTGTCAACTTCTAAGGCCAAGAATTGCTTACTCTGCTCCAAACATTCCATCTTTACGTCTTACTCTGGCTCAGAGGCTAGCCCTCAGAAAATGCTTATGAATTTGAGACTGGCTGTAGGGTGACTCTAAACTGAAAGGTTTTCCTAATCTTAACTAAGGTGCAGACTCAACTTCCTGAACATAGGTCTCATCCTTGTTTCCCATTCTTTCACTTGTTTATTAGGTTATTTATTTTTTCATATTCATCCCACAAATATTCACTGAGTACTTACGATGTGCCAGGTGCTGTTGCAGGCACAGGGGATACAGCAGGAAACAAGACAAACAAGACCTTGCACCACTGAGCTGACAAGCTAGTGAGGGACACTGACAAATGCTACAAAACAGGCTTCAAGTGCAACAAATGCTATGAAGGAAAACAAAACACATCAGGGGAGTGGGGGAGTCTCAGGCCCCTTGGGAGATGTGCCAGGAAGGCCTTTCTGAGGACCTGGGCACTAAGGAGGAGCAAATCATGAAAAGATCTGGGGAATGGCTTCAAGACAGAGGGAGTGGCGCTTGCAAAGGTCCTGAGGTGACAAGGAACCTGCTGGACCTGAGGAATAGCAAGGAAGCAGCTGCGGCTGGGGTGCTCTGAGGAGGAAGGAGAGTCGCAAGGGAGGGTGTTAGCAGGGCCAACAGAGGCCAGATCACAGAGGGCCTGAAAGGCCAGACTAAGAGTTTTATGCAAGAGGAAACATAATCGAGTGTGTTTTGAGCACAACAATCTGGCAAGAGACAAGCAGGGGCACTTGCTGAATTGAGTACAATCCCCTCAGCTCCTTCCGAACCACGTCCAAAATGCGGCCACCTACGGCACCATCCTTCTGTCCTGGCCAAGGTCTCTCTCTTGGCCGCCCCCTGGAGCTAGAGGAACAAGGCCAGGGGATGGCTTGCACAGGGGCCCCATGCTGCACCTGACCCCATGGCCTCTTGTTCATGCTTTTCACAGAAACGGCGCCAGCAAAGTGTCGTCCACACCTGGGGGGGACGTGAGAAGCAGCAGCCCTTCAGTAGAGTTCATAT